>JANEHU010002748.1:0-10287 GCA_027563435.1 Nasonovia ribisnigri | reverse complement strand
GAGTCTTACGCCGTTTAGAACGATTACTTTTAATCATCTTGAGTAGGTAATTGATAATATATTATTAAACTGATTATTAATCAGGCACAGGATACCTATATTATTATATAATATTTAAAAATGTGTATTTTTATATTAGCTAGGTTCCTACCTATACAACTTATATATAATTATATATATTTATATTATATACCTAATGAACCACAGGAGACCTCTTGACAACTTCAGTGCTTTTAGTATTGAAAATTGGATACATGAAAAAGAGAGCCCAAGTCTAAAATTCGAAAACATGAAAAAACATGACAACAATTAACAAATATATACATGGAAATTTATAATCAGGAACATTTTAATTCATATAAAGATTTACCACAGCAAACAATACTATCAAAACAACATAATTGTTAGTATTATTACAATAAAACCAAAAGAATACAATATAAAAAAATCACTTAATTTAAAACAATTGAAATTAAATATATAAACTAATATTGAAAGTTATATTTTAACTAAAACTGGCGACATAACTAATTAGAATATTTTATATTGTTCAATGAAATAATTAAAAAAATTTTACTAAAAATAGGTAAAAAATATTATTTTGAAATAAAATAATTTTTTTAGTATTCTTATTGTACCTAGCTAGTCATAAACAGTCTACTGCATACTATTATCATAGAAAAATATAAAATATTATAGTATTATAGCTATTATAGTCATAATCTACCATCTAACCTATCCCATGTAAGTATCAAATACCAAGTCATATAATTTACACAGTCAACAAAATAAATTATTTAACTCTAATACCTATTTTATCAACGTCATTATTTTAGTTAGTTTTTATAAAATAATAATAAAACGTTTTACTTAGGTAATGTTAATAAGTAAAAAATAATGTGCAATTTATGTATTTGTGTTGATTGTTTGACTAGCTAGGTAGGTACCAATAATGAAATTATGTTTTACTAGGTTTTACACATACCTATATTCTAAATATTTGTTATTTTACTATCATTACCTAAATTTATATTATTATTTTTACATTTAGGTATTCGTATTTATTCATATTTTAATTAGGTAGGTAAATATAATATGGCACTTATAATAGATCGATATAATATGAAGCATAAAAACGAGCGGTAGAGCGCATACCCATCACATTAAAATTAATTTTTATAAATCACGGCACTCACGATGTTTAAATTAAAAATTCAAAATTTCACGACAGCCTTTGGGAAACACTGTCTTAAAAGATACCATTATTTAGTTATTATTATGTACCTACCTATAATGGTGGAGAACTACCTAGTGTTCTAGCCACCTAGGTACCTACTAAATACAAATATTTAAAACGGGTACTTACTTTTAAAAAGACGCACAATATTGTAGTTGTATAATGAGAGTTGAGACGAACCACCAGTAGGCAGTAGCACACAATTAAATATTTAAATAAAAGAGACGGTAGGCAATAACGGCAAAATGCAAAGTTGAAAGTAACGACGGGTCAGAAACGACGGAACACGGAAACAGAAGTCACAATATTATAACTTATAAGCGTATAAGCGTAGGTAAATGATAACTCAAATCATG
The DNA here is from genome assembly GCA_027563435.1 of Nasonovia ribisnigri. Lineage (NCBI taxonomy): Eukaryota > Metazoa > Arthropoda > Insecta > Hemiptera > Aphididae > Nasonovia > Nasonovia ribisnigri. The sequence continues at coordinate 8,694 of JANEHU010002748.1, read as the reverse complement.
ACAGCGTCATGTACTGATGTACTCGCCACTCGGCCAAATGTCCGAACCAATGATATGATTGGATTTTGTTTATAACTATTTTTAGCCGTAAAATAAGTTTTCACTGGAATAGTAGAGTCGAGACGTGCAGTCGGCGATAACGTACGATGACGACGGCGGCGGCGGCGACGGTAACGAGCGACGAGCGACGATAACAACGACGACGCGTGAAGATAATAATAATCTTATAATTATTTTCTATGTTCTTATATTTATGCAGTCGAATATCAGAAACTTTAATGACTAATGATGAGTAATGACTAATGACAGACAATGAAAAGCTTACTGTTATTGCTTTTGACGTAACATTATATTATATCTCTAATAGAATATATTATATACGACTCCATAATTCCATAATCAATGTTAAAAATAAATTTAAGAAATTATGTCAAGTCCACATATTCGTACACTTATAAATAAATAATAATAGATACGAGTGGTATAATAATCGTACAGTAGGTACGTAACATTTAAACTGAAATTTTCACAAATTTTAGAGGCCAAAAATAAAGTTTTTAGTTTTTAATAAATAAATTATTAGGCATTATTATATATATTATTATATCAACAAAACAACGACCGAACACAGATGCGATAACTATACTACCTATTATTAATTCATTATTATATATTATATATACCTATACCAATGCAATATAATAATATTATATGTGAACATAACTTATAAAAAACCTATTTGTATTCAGTTTAAAAATACTTACAATTATTTAAATTTTTTGCAACGTCTAATCGAACGTTATAAATTATAGTAAAAGTGGTATAAAAATCCACACTAAACAAAAGTTGCTAACACTATTATTATACGTTGCTATCCGCAATATATACCTACGTTATCTTAGTAAGTATATAATATTTTTTATTATACTTATTTTTATTTATACCCTTTAAACTAATTAAAATTTGCAATAAAAAAATATAGTGGTCATTAATATAAAATATTTAGATGAAAACTATTCTATATTTTATTATAGTTTGACCAAATTACACGCACATATTATTGAGGATGATATATTATCTTACCAAAATCAGTTAAGTATACTACCTAAATATAATATATATGTATACATATATATATATTATATATATATATATAGTTTCTGTGAATAACCCGCAAACTCGTGTCGTACTCCTGATTTTATTCATCGCATATTACTTAAATATAATAATATATTAATATAATGTACGACGACGCCTATTATTATAGCCTATACCGGCTATACCTATATATATATATATAAATATAATATACCTAGCTAACCTATTTACTTCAGGTGAAACATTTTTGAAACCTGTATATACGTATATAATATTATATATATAATATAATATAGGTATATGCTATATCATCGCATATATATTATTTTGAATTAGAATTTATGTATTTTCAGAATAATAATACTATAGCTCTAATTAAGTTAAAATTAAAATGTTTTTAAATTAATTGGACTGCAATATTATCATAATTTGTCAATGAAAATATTATTTTAAATTCCTATTTAAATTTTTTCAGAATAGTATCACAAAGTTAATATTAAAATGTTTTGAAATTAACTGTACTGTAATATTATCATAATTTGTCAATGAAAATATTATTTTAAATTCCGATTTAAATTTTTTCAGAATAGTATCACAAAGTTAATATTAAAATGTTTTGAAATTAACTGTACTGTAATATTATCATAATTTGTCAATGAAAATATTATTTTAAATTCCGATTTAAATTTTTTCAGAATAGTTCCACAAAGTTAAAGTTGAAATATTATATTTTTAATTTAGCTCAAAAGTAATTACAATATTATATATCAAATATAATGAATGAAACATTCTTAAAATATAATTATAAAATAAATTATAAAATATTCTAGTGTTAATTTAGGTAAAATATTTCCAGAATATCAATGTTTCAGTTTTGCTGTCTGGGGACATTACAGCCAGAGTCTTTAGACAAAAGTTGAAATCTTTAATGGATTTCATCGTGAAACATTATGTGTTTGGTGAGACACGCTGCTGGATGTATTCTGTGGAGTGGCAGAAACGAGGGTTGCCTCATGCACACATTTTGATTTGGTTGGTTGAAAAGATAAGGCCAAATGAAGTTGATGCAGTGATATCAGCTGAAATACCTAATGTACAAGTAGATCCTGAATTGCATGAAGTTGTTATCAAAAACATGATACATGTGGAACTCTTAATCAAAATTCACCGTGTATGATGGATGGTAAATGTTCAAAACGATATCCAAGGACGTTAATATCAGAAACAATTACTGGCAATGATGGTTATCCACTGTATCGTCGCCGATCAAGAGTAGACAATGGAAGAACAACAATTGTCAAATTAAATAAACAAGATATTGAAATAGATAATCGTTGGATTGTTCCATATTCACCAATTTTATCAAAGACGTTCAAAGCACACATAAACTTTGAATCTTGCCATTCAGTGAAATCTATTAAATACATTTGCAAATATGTAACAAAAGGGAGTGATATGGCTGTGATTGGAATTGGTGCAGAGAATTGGAATGATGAAGTTACCCAATACCAAATGGGCCGCTATGTTAGTAGTAATGAAGCAGTTTGGCGAATATTTTCTTTTCCAATTCATGAGAGACACCCTTCAGTTGTACAACATATACAAATCAGTGAAGAAATTTTTAACGAAGCATTGATTTCAATTGAGGACATGTGCTTGATGATGTCAAACAAACTATTAATTCAATTAGGCCTGATCGCGCCCAATCGTCCAATGCATGATGTTTTTAACCAAGAGGTGCACCGAGAAAAAATGTATGATCTCAACACTTTGAAAGAATTAATTCAAAAAAATCTTCCACTGTTGAATGAACAACAGAAGTATGTATTTGATACTCTTATGAAAGTAACAAATGATGAAACTGGAGGGATATACTTCTTGGATGCACCTGGTGGTACAGGAAAAACTTTTTTAATTTCATTAATATTAGCAACAATTCGTTCCCAAAATAAAATTGCACTTGCACTCGCTTCCTCGGGAATCGCAGCAACTTTGCTTGAAGATGGTCGAACAGCCCATTCAGCACTAAAATTGCCATTAAATATGCAAAGCAATGAATTTCAAAGCTGCAACATTTCGAAGAAATCTGCAATGGCAAAAGTTTTGCAGCAATGTCAATTGATTGTTTGGGATGAATGCACGATGGCACATAAAAAATCGTTGGAGGCTTTAGACAGAACCTTAAAAGATATACGGAGCAATCATAACCTATTTGGTGGTGCAATGATTTTATTAGCAGGAGATTTTCGTCAAACATTGCCAGTGATTCCACGATCAACACCAGCTGATGAAATCAATGCATGTCTAAAATCATCCAATTTGTGGAAACATGTCAAAATACTTCATTTAAGCAAGAATATGCGTGTCGAGTTGCAAAACGATCAATCTGGAAAAATATTCTCTAAACAACTCATTGACATTGGTAATGGCAAATTTCCTGTAGACATGTTGACTGGATGCATTAACTTTCCTCGAAGTTTTTGTCAGTTAACTCGATCAAAACATGAACTTATTCAAAAGGTGTATCCAGATATTGCTCGAAATTACAGAGACCATGATTGGTTGAGCGAACGAGCTATATTGGCAGCAAAAAACATGTAAATGAATTAAATTTCAAAATTCAAGAACAAATTACAGGTGAATCGAGGATATATAAATCAGTTGATTCGGCAACTAACCAACATGATGAAGTCAACTATCCAACGGAATTTTTAAACTCGCTGGATTTACCAGGATTGCCACCTCACAATCTTAAATTAAAGGTTGGATCGGTAGTTATAATGTTGCGAAATATCAACCAACCGCGTCTGTGCAACGGCACACGGTTAGCGATAAAAAATTACTGAACAACGTGATAGAAGCAACTATACTGAATGGAAAGTATAAAGGAGAGGATGTTTTCATACCGTGAATCCCAATGATTCCGACTGATGTGCCATTTGAGTTTAAACGACTACAATTTCCAGTGCGGCTTGCTTTTGCTATGACCATAAACAAGTCCCAGGGGCAATCATTAAGTGTTTGTGGTATTAATTTGGAAAACCCATGTTTCTCACATGGTCAATTATATGTTGCCTGTTCCCGTGTTGGGAAACCATCAGATTTGTTTGTCTATGCGCCAGGTGATCAAACAAAAAACATCGTATACCACAAAGCACTGCAATGAAAATATAACTGATTTTTGTTAATAATTATAATTGAAATGATTAACAATAAAGCAATTACTTACTTATAAATGCTTATATATGTTTTATTTAATTATTTTTTATTCACACCGCCCTATCACCAGGGTGACGATTCTGTTCAGGAGATTTTTTTGCGTCGAATAAAATGTGTAGGAACAAAAAAATTGCAAAATTAAAAATCTACTGGACAGGACGAGTACGGTGACGGGGAGGTGATACACAAATATGTAATTATATTTGTTATTTTTATTCATTGAAGAGGTACGATTTTTAACGGGCAACGAAGTGCACGGGGATCAGCTAGTATATTAATATAATAAATAAAGTATAATACTGTACTATAATATTATATTATAATATTATTTAATAATTTTTACTTATTTAGTATCACGATCACCATTGGATATTAATAGTACTATTGTTATCTAAAATAATAAATAGAACGCAGTGCCATCTAGCTTTAAATGTATTCGTTAATAGACACACATGGTGGTGAAAGTAGCATCAATACAGCATATGGGCTGGTATACAATTGCCATCTCTATATTCTTATTACTCTATGATTGAAATATTACATTTGTATTAATATGCAGGTATAAATATACTAACTTCAATCTCAAAATGTTCTAACAGTTCAATACAATCAGATGGAATTTTTAAATCTTCGAAATCATCACCTTCCTGAACCACTTCAATATTTAAATCTGCTTCTTTAAATATCTCATTTGTTAAACAATCTACTAAACACTCTTCTGATGAGTCTTGTGTATTTCGATTCTCAGTGAGTACAACATTGGTATTTTTTCCAAGCAAATACCAACGGAGGCTGAAACAATTTTAATGTAAATATAAAAATAATTATTAATTACAATTACAATTTTAAAACGTAAAAATTTAACAATTATAAATATATAGGTACCTACACAAACAGAAATATCAGCTAAAAGTTTACATACTAGCTAAAAGTTAACATACTTATATTTGAATTCAACAGGAGTTAAATGATAATTTCCTCTTGACATTCCTTTCACAAAACTGAAAAAGTTTTCCAGAATATCTTGATTCAGTCTACGAGTTATAATGTACTGTATGTCCTTATAATTTGTTTTTAAATCATTCAAAAGATTTTTGAGAGATTTATTTGTACCGAGCCGAGTATACCTGCAATACAATTTAATAGGTAGGTATTTCATATGTATTTGTATAATTTTCATTTATATTATAAAATATATTATATTTAAAAAGGTAAAAGAAAAAATATATTTTTATTATCAACCTTTTTGGAATGGTAATAATGTTCTATGTTTATGAACACGCATTTTTGAAATGAATTCATCCATATCATCTATTATTTTATTTTGGACATCAAGATCTTTGCCATAGCCTTTCGCATGTTTATCTACTGGGACTTGTGTGTTTAAAAGATCAAACCAGTTGTTTATAAGTTTAAAAAAAGGACTTGCCTATTAAAATGTAAATATATTTTTATTTTGTATTAATTTAATGAAATATTCAACACACTCAACAAACCTCATCCCAATGGCTTTTTTGCAATACATTTTTTTTTCCACAGTAAGAAATAGCATTAGCAACAGTATTCGAAAAAAACTGAGCTGCTAATTTAACATTTTGTCGCATTGGACCAGAGACATTTATGTGTTTTTCAGATACCTTAAAAGTATATTGGAAATCTGATTTTGATTGTAATTTAATTAATTCTTCAACAATGTATCTTCCAATATAGATACCACTGGGAAGAACAAATCCTCGATCAAGATAGTGATTTCTTGCCAGTTTCAATAAATGGGGTGGGTCAGCAAATACATGTATGGACGATTTAGTTATCGGGTGTTCAAAACTGGTGATATCTGAAGTAATGCCTAGGCTAGACCACAGCCCTTCATTACATGGAGCCATATCACTCACTGCAGCTTTTACTTCAAATCCAGCATCATGTAATGAAGTTATGATTGCTATTAACAATGTGTTTGTCATCCTTTGATCAAAATCATAAAATATTGGCTGTTTCCAATTAGAAATTAGACCTAAACGATAAAAATTGTAATTCCCAACTTAATAAAGTAATATACATAAAAACTTATATTTATAATTATGTTTCATTAATAATCTAAAATATCAAACCTCGAGCCATTACGGTTTGAACGCATTTGTGAAGTCCTAAGACTTGTTGGTTACTTTTATCATAACACAAATTATACCGTACATAAGTTTTGTCAAACGAAATTACGGTCAATTTTTCATTTTGACTTAAGGTACTTCCTTCATTAAAAAGACAAAATTATTAATTTATTAGTTCATTTGAGTAAAAATAATAATAAAAGTGTATACATAAAGTTTCAATGTTACCTTTGACCTTTAATAAATTCATAACATCAACTAAAATTCCTTTTTCTACACTAAACATATTAGCCCAATGTCTCAAAGTAGAAAGTCCTATAATAGGTATAGGAAAAATTAATGTCTATTTTTTGATTAATTAATTAACATTTTAATTATGTTTAAAGTATTTTTTTTTGTTCTCAAACCTGGTAATGGGAATCCTTTTTTATCCCTTAAATAAATATATGCCTTTTTTGAAATACTTTTTAATGTTATAGCTGATGCTATGTCTTCAGTTTGCCATTTATATGGTTTTTGTTTTTTATGTAACAATAATTGAATTTGAGTTGGGGTAAATAAACCATTTAAAATGTTATTGAATTTTTGATTAAATTGTAATTCATTAGTTGTTTTCATTAATTCAATACAATGCTTTTGTTTTATAATTACATTTCTCAATTTTAACTGCATACCCAAAAGTGTTGAATACTTTTGATACATAACATTACCTAATTGTTTAAGTCTGTCAAAAATCAAAATACAAAATGGCAATTATTAGTCTGAAATTCAAATAAATTTTTTGCTTAAATAATGATCCTAATAAACAATGTTGGGCATTAATGAGTTAAAAAGTTTATTTTATTTTAATTTTTTAACTTAACTAGTTACTTTTGGATTTTCATTAAATTAACTATTAACTTATTAAATTTTTTTTTCAATTAACCTTAACTTAACAAATTAATTTATCATTTTAAAAAGTAAGTTAATTTATTTGGTTTTTAATTTTATTACATTTCAATATTTCAGTCTATTTTGTTTTATATCAAAAAATATCTACCTTGTAGAATTGTTTAAAGTTAATAATCTTTTATTTTTCCCATATAACTTATATGGAAAGTCTAAAATCTGTTTTGAATTCTAAGTTTGTTTCCTTTAAGACAAAAACAATATTGTACAAAGTAATGATACGCCCAATTTTGTCCTATACGCGAGTGAAACTTGGACTACTACAAAAACCGATGTACAAAAAGTAGCTATTTTTGAAAGGAAGGTGCTAAGAAAGATATTTGGCCCAAAAAAAGATCGCTCAACCGGCCTGCGGGAACGACGGACCAAGCTAGAACTTAGGGAATTGCTCAAAGAGGCAGACATAGTATTAACTCTGGAAAGCAAGCGTATTAGCTGGGCAGGATACATGTGGAGAGCACAAGACCAGATAACTTGAGAGGTAACAAAATGGATCTCCATTGGAAAGAGGCCATTAGGAAGGCCAAGACAAAGATGGATAGACAGAGTTAAGTGACCTACAAATTCTAAAAGTAATAAACGACAAAGAGCTAGCTAATGATAGAGAAGCATGGAGAAATGTGGTGGTTGCGGCAAAGGGCCAAAATGGTCTTACTAAGCCAAAAAAAAAAAAAAACTTTTATGGAAATACTGTATAAATGTTAGTCTATAATTTTATTTTGGGTTGGAAAAAAATTAAGTACGCTAGCATTGTATAAAAAATTACCTTTTTTAAAACCTAACTGAGTTAAAAAAAAAAATTGACTTGCCCAGCCTTACTAATAAATCTGAAGTCAGAACATTAAGAAACATAATTTATATATTTTGTGACAAATATTTCAAATACTTTAAATTAATTTAAGTTTTGTGAATATTATTATACCTATTTATTATGTATTAAATATACGCTAGGAATAAAAATGACATTCAGGATTTAATTAAGATATTTTGTAATAAATAACAAAGCATTGACATTAAATTGTTTTTTTCATATATTTATGAAATATAATATCTATGATAAGTGTTTGTAATAACAAATAGATACAAGTATATAATTGTATATTTTCTTGAACAATTTTATCTAATACTCTAATGCCGGGTAGCATGAAAAATATATTAATATATGACTAATTACCACTAAATGTTTAAGGGACCATTAGCTCACTATTAATTCGATAAATGTTTAGTGATTGTTTATGCAACCCAGCACAAAAGTATCTAAAATTAAATTGGTACAGATAAGTATAATTAGTTTTAATGATAATACTTAGTTAGGACTAGAGCT
>JANEHU010002747.1:0-10103 GCA_027563435.1 Nasonovia ribisnigri | reverse complement strand
GGGATAGTAGAATATTCTATAAAAAATTCTAATTTTATTATATAATATTTATATGTAGATATAGTAGGTAATATAGTATAAATAATAATATTTTCTTAAAAATAGTAAGTATAGATATAACAAACACTTGGAAATAATGATAAAATATACCTATTATAAATATTTAAAAATGGTGTGATAATTATATGTGTATGTATGTGTATGTGTGTGTGTACTAGAGACATACCGACTGGTTAGTGACACTTATAGACACTAGGTAGGTGGTTATAGATTATAAAATAGTTGTGATAAAATGTATACACATTTCTTTAATAAAGTATTATTGTCGTATACTTCGATAATAATATAATAAATATATTTTTCCACTTCAGTTTACATTATATTATTTCATTTAAGTATATATTTTATATAATATTAACTCCTATAAATAAACAGTTTTAAGGTATAATTTGTGAAAGGATACTGATATTTAGATATACTATATGTTTACAACGTCAATATGTCTAAAGCATTTTATTGACTTTCAAGTTGAAAACGAAATAACGAATTAAAAACTTTATTAGCTTCATTCAAAATCGATTTTAGTATAATTATACAGTGAAACCCCTCTTAACGGACACCTCTAAATAACGGACACCTTCAAATAGCGGACGTTTTTATGGGAGTGGGGGTATTTTCATCACTTTTATATAGGAAAACCTCTAAATAACGGACTCAATTTGATTTTTTGATTTTGATGATTTTTATCGTAAATGTCGAATAATCGTGGAATGTCTCAATAAATATCTATCTAACTATCTTATAATATAATCTGACTACTATTCAATATTATACTATGTAAAATTATAGTTAATCTAATCCATCCGTTATCACGATATTTTAATATATTTTATAGTCCTTAATAGATTGAAAAAAAAAAAATATAATCATCGAAAATGAGATAAATGTTTATCTGAAAACATATTTAATGTTGAAAATTTAGTTATAAAATTACAGTTCGGTTGTTATATATCAGTATGCTCCACCAATATATTAAACTAGTAAGACTAGTATAATATAAGATAAATTAGATTTCGAGGATAGTAGAAAAATATATAATAATTTTAATCATTGACAATATTTTTAGTGTAATAGAATATTATACCATAAGATTTTGTGATTATATAATAAGTTTTATAGAAATTGTTAAAAATAAAATAGTTGTAATAAATGTGTATACATTTCTTTAATAAAGTATTATTGTTGAATGCTTCAATAATATAATAAATATATATTTTTCCCACTTCAGTTTACGTTATATTATTTCATTTAAATATATATTTTATATAATCTTAACTCTATATATTTATATATTTATATATACTATATCTTTCATAATATATCGTGACATATTATTATATACTAGCTGACCTCGTGCACCTCGTTGCCCATTAAAAATAACTACTCTATATGTATTTTAGTGATTTTATTAATCTCTAAACCTTTTTTAACCTAAATTTGTTAAAAAATTAAAAAAGCAAAAAAGCATTTTTAATGGTTCTTTAATGGTTTATGCTTGCCATCTACATAAGTGCATTGTGATACACAATATTTTTCGTATAACCATCTGGTGCGTACACATATAAATCATTCGGGCTCCCGACGCGGGAGCAGGCAACATACAGCTGTCCATGGGAGAAGCATGGATTTACCAAATTTAGGCCACACACATTTGGAAACACGAATTGTAACGACGGATATTTGTTAAAAAATGTTTCGAAATGCTCGTATCGCCTGCCACCAACGTTGATAATGGTTCGGGTGGTGCATGCAAGGCTGGCAAATTTACCTTACCCCGAGCACAGCACATTCCTGGTGCTTCATTCTTAAACTTAAATGCTCTACAATAAATGCAGAGTACATCCATGCGGGCCCGGGACTGCCGTTCTCGGTTGGTCCTCAATCTGGTTTCTCTTTGCTCGGCAGTCTCCGATGAGCGGGCCCAGGACTGCCGTTCTCGGTTGGTCCTCAATCTGGCTTCTCTTTGCTCGTCAGTCTCCGATGAGCGGGCCCGGGACTGCCGTTCTCGGTTGGTCCTCAATCTGGCTTCTCTTTGCTCGTCAGTCTCCGATGAGCGGGCCCGGGACTGCCGTTCTCGGTTGGTCCTCAATCTGGCTTCTCTTTGCCCGTCTGTTTCCGCGGCTCGTGTTTCCCGCTTCTTGAGTGCTTGAACTGCGGGACTATTTATCGATCGTTTGTTGTTGGGAATAAAAAATTAACTTTTAATAGTTGCAATTGAATTCAGTTATATTGAAATAAATAATAATAATTATTATGAAATCTTGGTAACCTTAGTAACCATGGCAACCTTGGTAACCATGGTAATATGGACACACACACACACATACATTCATTTTTATATATATAGATAGATATTATTAAAATATTAGAAAACTTATTCCATCATGTTAATATTAATATAATTTTCATATATTACTCATTATATTATCGTTAATAGCTACACCATTTAATTATCATACTATATTATATTTTTAATTTAGACTACATAGATGATCGTGATATAATAGGTTCAACTGAAAACATATTTAATGTCGGAAATTTAGGGTATAAAATGACGGTTCAGTAGTTGTATATTCCACAGTATACTTCACTAATATATTGCACTAGTAAGACCTACCAAGGCAGACTTACAGTTAATATATATAGATATAGATATTACAAATGGTGAAGAGGTGAGCAGAAAACAAGATGAAGACTGAACACAGTGCTGATAAAAGATCGAAGAGGCAATCCGGGGAAAAGTCTGACATGGTAACTTTACGGAATATAATATACGACTATGATGTAATCAATATAATCTTTTATCGAGATGTCTTAAAAACAAAATTATTATTCTTACGAAAACAGTTTATTAATTATGGGGTTCAATATATAAATTATATACATCCTTTAACACAATTAAAATTATCAACCGAACATATTAAAGAATTTAAACCTAATCAAAATTATCGATTGTTACATTTATATAATTCTAATATGTTAATCGAAATTCAAAGATTATTACATCTGAATAAAAGTATGACATTTAAATTTTGTAAAACGTTAGTGACCTCATCATTAACTATGTAGTTATGTGATATTAATTTAATTGAAAATTTGATTGATAATAATTTTCAAGAAAAAGCTCGTATATATGAGACTATTAATCGATGTAGATGTTGTTCATTTTATCATCATATCATTTATACTGAAAACTCTGTAAAAGATTTCAAATGGCGTTATCCATTGCTAACTATTCAACAATGTGAACAAATTATTAATAACTGTTTAATTAAAAAATATTTCTCTAGTGATGGATGAGAGGGGAGGGGGCCCGGTCGAGCACGGTCGCGATAGCAAAGGTGGTATGTATTAGGTATCGATTGGGTGGGGGGGGGGGTATGGCGGGGTATATGTATAATGAGGTATAATAATTAACATGTCTTTTTATTTCACTAGTACCTTTACTAGTATAATCGATTTATTATTTAAGTATAATTTTCAAGTTGCAGGTAATGGATGTATAGGTATTATACCTATATTTATATGATGAATATATTTTTAGTGATAGCCATTGATGGCAGGGAAGGGGAATGGTGTGACACGCATTAGGTATTGATGGGGTATGGTATGGTATGATGTACATGGTTGTGTACGTACTTGATAGTAGGCATGCGGATAGGTTAGGAAGATTGGGGGGGGGGGGCACCGACAGGCATTGTCGGGAATTGCCGGGCATGGTCGAGCACGTATGCGAAAACATAGAATTATAGGCTGAGCGGGGTAGTCGGATTCATTGGATTTACTTGCGAAAGATGGGAGGGGGTGGATCCGGTCGGTTACGTACGTGATGTTAGGTGGGATAGATATCCATGCGATAGATGTGAGGTGGGGAGGTGGTGAAGGTATGTATGTGATAGATATGGATGTGATGGGAGTGGTATGGCACGGTAGGGCATGTTCGTGATAGTATAGAGCTATAGGCTGGGCGGGGTATGCAGGGCTGTGAGTGATATGCATTGATGGTAGGGCAGGAGGTACGGTCGGGTACGTAAGTGATAGACATCGATGGGAGAGGAAGGGGTTATGGCCGGGTATGGATGAGAGGGGAGGGGGCACGGACGAGCACGGATAGGAGGGGGTGGGTTCGGTCGCGATAGTATAGAACTATAGGCTAAACGGAGTAGCCAGGATCCGTAGGATTTACGGTGGCACAGAACATACTAAAATATACTACTTACCTATATAGGTATAGTGGTGTGCCGGTATATAATATTGAATATAAATATATTTTTTGTGTTACAAATAGACCGGTGGTAATAATAAAATATGTAATCTTTGACAATTTTAATATCATTATATTATATAGTTTGTTGTACATAACATTATAAGACAGGAATCAAAAAGCAAAATGGTGATAAGGACTATTTTTTTTAAAATGTTTTTTGTTAAAATGTGTTATATTTTAACAAAATCTTTGTCGTCAATAATTGTCGTGTAGATATTTAATTTATAATAATAATTATTATAGTGTGTATATTATGGAAACCGTATTAGTATTTTATTTTATGTTTGCACGTATTTTTACGTTCTTTCCCTCGATCACCACTCTGATCCTTTTTCCCCATGAGTACCTATATAGTAATGACTTATGACTTATGATCAACTATTATTTATAAGAACGAAGAAAACAAAACAGTAGTTAATAATAACAAAATACATAGTACACTACCATCATCACCATCACACCACGCACTATTAATAAATAATAATCATTGTAATGAAAGTGCAATTGATTATTTAATTATATCGTTGTCTTGAATAGTCAGTTCAATTAGCTTAAAACAGCAAACATGAATATTGTATCGCATAAAGTTATACATTTTTTATAAAATAAAAAATATATATACTTTCGAAAAACTAAATCATTTATTATCAAGTGTATAATAATATATGAAGATGATAATGGTATCACGGTGGTGTTACTATACATAAAGCTTTATATATGTTTGCCGATTTTTCAGGAGCAGAAACCAATGTGGTGCAAAAAGTGTGGAATATTAACAGCCATTAAGGATGCCTTTATGGTGAGTACTGATCGTCTGCATAGTATATGTACATACTGCACATAAACCTAGACATAATGTAGAAGTAAGTACGTACAATACAATGTAGTGTGTTACACAAATTTAGCCTGAAACCACTCTTAAAATGATTTCTATATAGAACGAACGGTACAAGATTGCGAACCTGGTCGTATGTGGCTATATTAGGATTTATTGTTACAATGTCTTCTACTATACAAATTGCTTATAAACTTCTATATAGATCTCAAAGTCCCCTTAAATTTATCTTGACATACAAAATGTCACAGGATCACCTTGAAATTTTTTTTTGGTTGTATAAGAGCGAGAGGAGGGTCTAACAATAACCCAAATTGTGTCCAATTCAAAAAAAGTTTAAGGCAATTACTATTTACCTACCAAAAATATTACTGTGGAAAACAGAAATTGCTCTCATTTTGTTATTCCTGGAGGGGATGTTTTAGATTTCCGTTGTGAAAAAAGAAGCTTTATAACTGAAGACAGTGAAAATATATTTGAATCTGATATTAATAATTATTTAGATATTCTTAATAGTGTACAGTTAGGAGAGTACACAGGTGAAATACTAGATTACATTGCAGGATATATTGTAAGAAGCATATGCAAAAAACTTGTGTGTCCTTTCTGTGTAGGTATATTATTAAAATTAAGTTCTCAATCAGATCATAACTATACAGCAGGTATTCAATTTACATCTTTTGTAAGTCGAGGAAAATTAAAAATTGTATCTGAGGCTGTATCTTTGATCATCAAGGAATTGGAAAAATCTTTTCACACTATAGTAGTAATAAAAAAAATATTACACAAGAATGTGAAACAAAGTATTATTATGTTAACAAAAAAAAATATAACAAATAAAAATTCACCTTTTTTTTTCCCAAATTCTCACCCTGTTAATGTTGATTTAGGTTCTCCATCTCATGAATATAGTCTGTTTACAGCTATAAGTAATAGTTATATCAACATAAGAATGCGTCATTATGCAAAAGAAATTAATTCTAGGGAAGTATTTAAAAATAAATCTTCACTGAGGCAAAAATTCACTAAATTAATATTATTTAATAATTTGTAAAATAAAATTAGATTTGTATGTTTTTTAATTTTTTTAAGGTAATATTAGAAATAAATGTAAGACTGGCATTTGGCATTATGTATTTATGTTGTATTGTTGTATCAAATATAAATATTAGAAAAATAATGGTTTGTTTTAATTGACTGCTTATGAATATTGGGTACCTACCTATTCACTAGTAGTTGCTTATTATAAATTATTTTTAAGTACCTAATTTCATTACAATATAATTCTCGGACCACAATTTAGAACAATGTATTTAAAAACTAATTATTTTCAACAAAGAAATTAAAAATCGTCCATTTATAACAACAGAAAAAATAAATAAATACGTGACTACGTGAGTTTTTTTTGCCCTGCAATGGTGGGGGAACAAGACTACGCCGACGGCTCGTTTTTCGTTGTAGTGATATCATAGGGAGTACGCGATCCAGTGTAGTATATACATCTCGATGACTAGAACTAGAGAGCCTAGATATCTAGGCTCTCTAACTAGAACATATAAAGTAGACAAGTGATAATAATATCCTTGTCAGAAACTCAGAAATGTATAGGTAATGACATAGACCTTATACTAAGGTATAAACGGCGATACGGTGATACTAACACATACACACACAAAACATTCTCTGCGTTCGCCGCTCAATAATAATATTGTTTTTATTATTTTTTTGTTACAAATTCAAAAATAATTTTTACTAAACGACATACGTACAGTATACACAGTAAAGTGCAGGTTGTATAAATTTAATATACTATGGTATAATACCTATATTTAAGTTCAAAAAGGCCACACTTTTATCGCCTAAAAAACACTTATGTGTATTTAAAGGACATTTTTAATACCAACATTTTAATTGACTTAGTTGAAAATTCTATCAGTTGACGTCTAGACCACTTTCTTCCTCTTTTTCCTAATGTGAAAAAATAAAAAATTTAAGTAGGTACCGTCAGAAGATTTGCTTATCAATTATTATGTTACAGATTTTAGATACACTAAAATAATAATAAAAGGAAAAAATGTATCTATTCATTTTTATCTTGTATCTTAACGTATAAATATTTAAAAAATATATTGAATACACTGAAGAAAAAAGTGTCTAGATACGGTCCATCCCTGTACATGGATCTAATTATACTTAAGCAGATGTGGCTAAATAGGTAGATAGAATTTTTATGGGTGATTAGAGGTTGTTCAATAATGTGGTTTTATATATCAAGGGATGTGGGTGGGGATACAGTTCTAAAAATAAAGTATAAGTAGGCATCTCTAAAGTAAAGCTCCTATAGTCCTATAAATAACAGGTATTTTGAAACACACTAAATCATAATATTATATGACATAGCTATAGCAACAAAGGTAACAATCGTGTTCTTTCGACACTTTTTACGGACAAATATTATAAAATATGCTGTAGATGAAAATGAACGCATTCATCAAGTCGTCTTCGTCCGCCGCCGCCGCTTCGTCGTCCGCACCAGCGCCTACTAGACAACGGACGTTGCCTCCAGCGTCTCCTTGGACAGACTTAATGATGCCACAGCCACTACCACCACCACAGTCCACTTGGTGGTCGTCACCTCCACTAGAGCTGGCGGTATTTACGGTATACCGGTGAGTCACCGGTATTTCAATATTCCGGTATACCGGTATTCTTCGGTACGGCGACGGCAGCACGGCGGTGCCGATTACGTGGCCGTGCTATTTCAGTAGCAAAGAGACGGTATATACCGAAGGAACAGTATTTATCGAAGAGACGGTATTTACCGAAGACACGGTATTTATCTGAGAGACGGTATTTACCGAAAAAATTTACGGTATTTACCATACTGGTATACCGACAGAAACCGGTATGTAAACACATACCGACTACCGGTGAGTGAATTTCACATACCGCCAGCTCTAACCTCCACCATCGTTTTGGTGGTCACCTCCGTCGTCGTCGTCGAATTGGTGGTGGTGGTGTTGATGACGAGTTCAAACATAATATCGTATGACGAACAAATCGTTTGGAAAAAATGATAAGAAAAACGATTACCTATATAATAAATGTACCTACCTATAGCATATTATATTATAATATTATTATTATTATTTTTATTACCACGTACACGCTCTATTCCTATCTATGTATGAAAACGATTTGCGTTCTGTATAAAATATAATTATAGTAAGTATCTACGCAACTTTAGTACACTATAATATTGTACAATTCATTAAAATTGTATTTGAAAATAAGGCCATAAAGATTTATGTAATACTTTTTTTGTCATTATTTGTTATTATTTTTACTATTAGACAAGACATATATTATATAATTATATACCGTTAACCAATGACCAACTATATAATTATTTTTATTTATTTAGTAGTTTTTAGTACCTAATAGGTTACTAACCAACCTATGTTGATTTGAATAAATAATGCCTACCTAAAAAATGTTGATTTTGAAAAAAAAAAAATTATACTTGTTGAGTGTTGACAAATCTTGCACCAATAGTCTCATTATATGCAAAAGTGTAATAATATTACTAAATACGTTGAACGTGTTTAAAAATAACACTTCAGTGGCACGTCCTCGTAATGAATGTCACATTTAATGTAGGTATATGCAACGATATGTTATAATATTATTTTGACAACTATTATTAAAATATTTAAATGTTTTTGTATTAATTAATGTCTGTTGTCTATCAGCCAACCCGTTTTTTTAATTCACAGCTGAATACATAATCTGGTATAATATAATATTTTATTTAAATATGGATATTTTCCAATATTCCATAAGATAATAATAATATTGACATAAGCGTACAATAAATAAAGTCAATTTCACACGGCGGAAGTTTGCTCGTGGCTCGTAGCTCGTATAGACAGGTTAGCAGGTACCTATCATAGACGCATTTTTCTTACATTATGGGCTATATGGTTACTGGTTAGTAATTTACCGAAATCGGTTGTGCTATCGTTTGATTATCCTGAGTTAATTTCCCGAGACGTGTATTTTCTTTTTTTTAACCAGAATTTTTATCGAAATAGAATTTTATCCGGGTTACTACTTTATAATACCTATCCGATCGATACCTGAATACGATTATTAACAAATATTATGTTTCACAGTAAGAATCATCTAATAACAAGAATCACATTTCTTCCTCGAAGCTCGGGTGGCAATAAAAGAGAGACAAGTAATTATAATATTTATAACGCCGTTTAATAATCGACACAGAAAACTTAGTTAAATTACACCGAACATTGAACACAAAAGTTCTAGTTCTATATAGTGTCCAGTGTACGATTAACTAGAACTTACCCGTACAATAACTAGTTAATGAGAGACTAACTGTGAGTACTAGCAGGTAGTATTATATCTTAAACAGAGATGCGAAGTAAACGCTGTGGAGGCGTGTATGCCCCCATCGAGTAATGTACATTTTTCTGTATTTATTTATAAGCCTTGGCCGGCATAATATCGCTTAAATAAATAATATATATGGTTATTACATACATTAGGTATGTAAGTGATATTATTATTATTAAACCGTTCTGTACCACCTCGTGACATTATATATTTATATGAAACCCTAGGATATCCCTCACTACTGATAATCGAACATTAATCGAGTTATCATCATATTTTCTATAATCATATACCGTTAAATTAATAATCAGATACATAGTTAGAAGATAACTCATACATAAATATAGTATATACATATATATTTAATGATGAACTTTGAATTTTTTCATAGAATAATCTACTATTTTACTACTAGAGTTTTACCATTTTACCATAAGCTTTGAAATATATATATTATCTAACCTTAAATTATTTTCCACTAAATTCATAGTTTTATAATATTTATAAAATACTTTACACTTAAAA
>JANEHU010002746.1:0-86320 GCA_027563435.1 Nasonovia ribisnigri | reverse complement strand
ATATGTTAAGTACTCAACAATATATGGTTGTTTAGTACATGCAGTTTTGCATATCGAAACATAATCTGCGGGTATATTAATCTTTTTATTTCTGATTTTCCTCTCTATGGTAGAATGCATACAGTCAACCTCCATCTGTGTGTGACCACGTTGTAGAAATTTTTAAATAATAATATTATGTTAATTTAAAATATTATCACATAGAGCGACAGATAGTCTCCGCTCAAAATCGTTTTTTTTTTTTTAATGTAGGCTAAATATTGTTAATCATTGAATTAAAATTGAACACATCCATTAAAGTAACCTACTCAATGCTTATAATACTATAAACTCCACACCGTAGAGCGTTCTTTTTATTAATTATTTTTTGTATTAAAAAAATGTGTTTATAAATATTTTATTCAAGTTATAAATTATTAAATAGAAAAACGTTTTCTTTTCAGAAACTATTGTTTTGTTTTTATATTGTGTTTAATGTTTATAGGTACGATTATGTATGTACGTTTTATCATAACATTATTATTACAACAACAAAAATTAAGTATCGACCATAATTAATTTGTAAAAATAGAAGTAAACACCAAAAACGTATCGACCATAATTATTTGTAAAAATAGAAGTTAAAACCAAAAACGTACCCACCAAAATTCAGGTAATATATTATAAAGTAGACGTATTAATAATTTTCAAACCAATTGGTTGTTTGTAAAGTTATTTGATGTATCACAATTACATTAAATTCGCTTTTTTTTTTTTTTTTTTTGTTGACACTGATCAGCAGAGGCAGTGCGTTAGCTTGCGCGACACACTACTTGCCCCTGCTGATACAGGCACATTAAACTCACCTAAATTGAATCTACGTAACTTAAGGTTTACTATTGGAAATAATATTCAGAAGAAAAAATGTATTTTTTATTCTCCTAAAAAATTGTGTTTATGGCGGATACGGCTGTTTGCCTGTTAGACATCAATATTTTATTATGTATATTGTATACAAGTTTTTGTTTTAAAGGATGTGGACAGTTGTATTATTTGAAGAAGACAGTACATTAGCTGCTGTGCCTGCATTTTGGTATAAAGATGGCCTCTGTGCATGGCCAAACAGTAAAATTATTAAAAACATAGAAAACAGATCCAAACCAAATGAGATAGAATTCTCCAGTTATAAAGCAAAAATATTATATGAGAATACGGGTAAGTATACAAAATAATAAATTATAATATGAAATGTAACCATAATTGCAATTACAATACCTATATATATTGCATTTAATATTTTAATGAATAAAAGTACTCTATTTAGGAAGTTATTTAGAAGCTCGTAACTTGGCTCAAGATAATTCAGAGGCATCATCATGCAATAACTTATATGAAAATATGCGCTTAAAAAAGAAGAAAAACTCAAGATTTGTCTTATCTAAAAACCAAAAAAAATTCATTCTCCACAGCCAATTGATTCTGAAGGTAAAATATTCTAATATTAGTATAAGTTTGATGTATATACATTGTATATATCACTATATAAATGTTAAATATATTTTTGATAATTATTACAAGTACTTATATTTATCAAATATACGGTTAAAAAGGCAAATTTATATTAAAAATTGATGTATAGTTGAATTTTAACACATTATTTAAAAAATATAAGTAATACATATTTTATTGTGTACTTAAATTAATTAATAATAAAATATCATGCCCAGAGTTCTTAAAAATAAGATTATCTTCAAAATTCCAGTTTTTAACTCTAGAAATAATCTCCCACTTTCAGACCCACAATATTCATCTAATATTATATAATTCAGTCTGAAGTATTGTATTCTAAATACATTTAATATGGTGCCAAATTTGATTTGTTCATTGATTCAAAACACTTAATAATTAATTAATTTCTGTTACAGATCAGATTCTAAGATTGATGACTCAGAGGTTCATACAAATTATAATCCTTTTCCAAATTATTATTTTACACATGAGATGTCAACTGGATCATTTAAAACTCATGAACAAAGTTCAACTTTAAAACAATCTGTGTATCAAGCATCATCAGCGTCATCATCATTGCAGCATCAAATAAAACCGACATATGTAAACCACTCACCTGAATCATTTGTCAATCTAACTACACCATCAAGATCGTATCTGTCTACACCAAAAACTGTGTTAAATCAGTTAACTGAACCATTTCAAAATAAAGACAAACATCAAGCATTACATTTTGAATATGATAATGATCAAGGTAAATATAAAAATGTTGTTTCGAAAATTGTATTTACCTATTACCTAATAGTTAAACATTTTGTTTAGGATTCAAAGAGTTTATATCCAGATCTATAACCGACATGAAATCTGAGATCAAATCTGTAAACAAACGTTTTGATTCTTTACACTCATTGTTAGAAACAATTAATGACAAATTGAATAGCAATAATGCATTTTCTAAATTTGATGTATTTGATAATTATGAAAATGACATAATATGCATTGATAACAATGATGATCTAAAAAGAATGGAAGATAGACTAACCAATGACCGACAATTTAAAGCTTATATGGTAATTAAAATATTTTGAATCAACATGATAATATACTGCAAGTTATTTATTTTATTAATTACAATATCTTCTAGATTGTTTTGTTAATACGGTTGATGGGAGACAATGTATCGGATTCAGTAAGAAGAATTAAGCAAAAATTGTTTACAGATAATTTTTTGGCACACTACTCTTTAATAGGTTTTAAAGGCAAAAAAACATTTTCCAACCTTCAGCATTGTGCAGTTATAATAGGCAAGTACTTTATTTGTATATAATAATGTATGTATCATCTATATACTGTTCCTATAGTTGTTCTATAATAGATATCTTTTTTCTAGTAGCTTTTTTTCAAGTCTAATAAAATATTTGGTGGTAAAGATTGTAAACTATACAAATTCCTATAGCATACATAAGTAAAAACAGTTTAATAAAAACGAACTTTTGTAAATAAACTAGATGTATTTATCTAAAAATTTTCTTATTGTTTTGATTTATATTATTAATATTATAAATTTTTTTATTTTAGTCTTAACTTTAAATAATTTAAATAATTCATAAAATGCATAAAATTGTCAAGGAATTATATATTATTGTAATCACATGTTTTTATATTATTCTTGCAGAAACGATTTTATAAATGAAAAAATTTAAAGAAGTAACAGTCAAAGAAATAGAAAAGCCAATAAAGAGTTGGATGGCACAAGCTCCTATAAGGATAAAAAAAATGCAGAAAAAAATGTTTAAATTATAAAAAGCTTTTTTATTACTTGTAATATGATTATATATTATACAATTTGACAAGGGGGAATAAGTCAATTTTTTTTTATAATATTGTTTTGAATATTACAAGTCTTATATTACTATACATAGATAGGATAAACTTTTGTTATTATTATTTTTCATAATGTATATTATTTTATAATATATTTGATGTTTTATTATAATATTTACTACCATTATTTTTCTGTAAGACAGTCGGGTTTTTTTTGTTCCTATAGGTACCAATTATTTTGTATAACTTTTTTATTATTATTAATTATCATACTATGTTTGTAATATACTTGATGTTATATTATAATATTTTCTATCATTATTTTTCTGTAAGACGTAGTAGGATTTTTTTTTTAACATTTTTATATGTACCACTTATTTTGTATAAATTTAATTAATGATAACAAAAATGTACATATAAGGTATATTGCGGTATATATATATATTATTATTTTTCATACTATATATTTTATAATATACGTGATGTTATATTATAATATTTACTACCATTATTTTTCTGTAACACAGTCAGATATATATTTTTTAACATCATAATATAGTTACCAATTATTTTGTATAACTTTTTTATTATTATTAATTATCATACTATGTTTGTAATATATTTGATGTTATATTATAATATTTACTATCATTATTTTTCTGTAAGACACTGTCAGATTTTTTTTTTATTCTAAGAAAGTGAATTATTATTTACTGAAATGAATAAATCTTAGAATAAACTGTATTAAAATTATAAAAAACACTTTTTATTGAACGTTACATACAGACAGTTCTTCAACTTGGTAGTTCATGTGTGGGATCATAACTTTCAACAGACTTCAAATATTTTAAACCATCAAAACCTCCTATCTACACATTTAAATGAAATAAAATATTCTACAAATTTAAATAAAAAATAAAATATTTACTCACCTCAAATATACGATTATACGAAAACATTTCAAAAAGTTTGATGTAAATAATCATCCTAATTTTCTTTTTAACTCAGTTAAGTCAAAAATTATGTAAAAACTTACAATTAACTTATTAAGTTAAGTTGAATTTTTTTTTTTTTAATATATAAATAGCCGGTAATATGGTTTAAAATAATAAAAAGTAAATCTGTATGAAGTATGCATTACCAATAATAAATGTATTGTATTTATTATTTAATTATTTATGAATTAGCGTAACTTGGATTTGATTAAAAGTAACTCGTAATTTATTAAGTTTATATCAATAAAAATCAGTTGAATTAACAATTAAGTAAATAAAAATTAAATAAAAAAAAGTTAAAATTGTATGGTGTATAGAAAATGAAAATATAAATATTCAGTCAAATTTTCATCTACAGTTATTCGTTTTTGACTTACAACAAAATAAAAAAATCGCTACATGAAAGATTGAGTGAATATGTTGTACCCATTTGAAATTTGAACTTCAAACGCTCATAAATATTTAATTTTACTTTCCTTTAGAGGTTTTTTTTCGATAAAATGTAATATTTTTATGAATTTCTAACACAAAATAATTTGCACATTTTTGTGATTTTTACGTATTTTGCCGAAATTCGAACTTTAAATGCTTATAAAAAAATTGTGACGATGTATTTTTAATAATTTTCCACTACTATTGTAATTTGTAACAATGCATTAGGATCATTGTTTTAGTTGCCATACTTCTTTACCCAACGAATACAATTTTATTGACATTCATAAGAAAAAAAATAAATAAATATTAGAAACTGAATATATTCGTAAACAGTTTTAAAAAAATGTTATCGTGTATAGAAAAATATGCTCGTATAAACATTCAGTCAACATTTCACGTATCTACGGTTATTTGCTTTAGAATTACACTATTGATTACCAATCACGTCGGAAAGTTAATATTGAACAACTAATAATTGTGGATTGGTTAATTCGCACATTAATATACAGTTTTATAAAATAAACTTTATACTATAGGTAATAGGTATGTATATCATTAAACGTTTTTATTGACAATGAACAGACGGACATAAATCTTAAAATAAAGAGCTTTAATTTTAATATTCTATACACTCCAAAAATAAATTCAATTTATTAAAATATACCACCAGAGACTAGTACCATTAAATAATTTAAAAAATAAAAAATATTGCTTCAAAAGCATGTTTAGTGTGTAGCATTTAATTACCTATATTAAATAAGTAAACAAAATATTATATATATTTATGTACATGCCACTTTTGGTATGACTTTATTACTATAATTATTATAATTCTTAGTATCATTATATTCATAAAAACTATGACGAAATATCATATATTATAATTTATAATTAGGTACCTATATAGTGACTTTGTTTTGTATTAACTATTATAGCTACCTATCACTTATTATTATTTTTAAAGAAACAATATAATATTATAATATAAACTCTAATACACTCGTATAATCGTATGTAAGTGCGTGAAAATAAAAATATTTTAACAAAAATGTAGAATGTATTAAGTGTTATAATTTTTCCACAGCAGATAGAGTGACGGAGACAATGATTTCAAAATTTGGCGGAAACTATACATTTCCTGACGAACGAAGTTCGTCGATACGGCACCGGTAGCGCGAGTTACCTATTACGGGCGTCGTTACATTTTTTGAATCGCCAGAAGGCAATTCTCTTTTTGTTTGGGACTGTCCTTCGCCTCAGCAACACTGTAGTGAATTCACACAGACTCCAACCATTAACTTGTAGCTGTAGCGCTGTACTCTATCTATGACTTGTGAGTATATTTGGTACTATATAATATAAGTAAATTTATTTGATAATTTTTAATATTTTTTGGTAGTTTTGCATGTCATAAATTATTATTATAGTTTTTCCTATTCTAATTATTATCGATTTACAATAATTGCTATCTAGCAGGAGTGACTAATGGTTGTTCGTCGTATTTTTTAGTCAATATTTCTTTAAACTAAAATTGTAACTCAAACCAACTTTTCACATTTTATACTAATTATTTGTTTCTTATTTAATTAAAATTAAAAAATTTTCATCATCACGAGTGTTTTCAACAAGTATTATTAATTTCTATTTTATTTACTATAAATTAAATCGAAACATAAATTAATACAAGTAGCACAATTAATCACCTTAACATACAATCATTAATATATAGGTAAGAGTAGGTACCTAACAGTGACACTGTCTGGTCACGTCGTAAAATTGTAATGTTTCAGATTATTATTATTATTATTATTGTACCTATACTAGATAAAATTATTATAATTACTTTAATGTTTAAACTGCACATGACAATCTAATAATATTGAATTGGTATCGATTTTATATTTTTTCTGTGAATATCCGCCCTACACACAATATTCAACTTTGTCGTATCAATTGTATTTTAGTTATTCGTACTAAAACCTATATAACGTTTGTCCCTCGTGGACCGTAAATACACTCCAAACTAATGGCCCTCAATATCTTAAATTCAATTCTATCGGCGTGTCAATTTATAGTGCGAGGTACCACCATACGGTTATCGTTGTACGTTTTCCGTTCCTTTTAAGGCCTCATCGACTTTACCTTAATACAATTTAGTCTTTAAAGGTCGTGAACTTTAAACGGTCGTTGGACAAAATATAACACAATATTATTACAATAAATAAACCATATAAATATATTATAATAATCCACTGAGGTCCGTGTGTTCGCATCTCAGTAAAAATATGTATTTACACACGAACTCTATAATATATTACACTTTAACCTATAACATCGTGTTCCCTTGCAACATATTATATTTTACATTGCAACGTTAACAATAAACACCGTATACAGTCGCATAGCCTGGAATTTTGTATGTTGAGGTTTGGCTGTAGCCCTATTAATCGATATACGTTTGATTTTTATTCAATAACGAAAATTTAATGCGAAATGTATTGTACTTCTAAAGGTATTTGTATGGTTTCCCGGCTGCGTCTATCGGCCACTTCCGGTCCGGCGCATAGTAGGCGTTTCGATAATGCTTAGCTATTGTCCGATGCTGCGGGGAGAATGGGAAAACGCGAGTTGGGTCCCGAGATATTTGATCCCTTAAAAAAAACACGAGTTGGGTCCGCGGTATTATTTTAAAATACTCGAATTGGGTCCGCGGTATTATTTTAAAATACTCGAATTGGGTCCGCGGTATTATTTTATAATTCTCGACTTAGGTCCGCGGTATTATTTTATAATACTCGAATTGGGTCCGCGGTAATATATATATATATTATTATTATTATTATATTATTTTAATAAGATATTAACACGTATAATATTGACAGCACGTGTCAAGGTTAGAAGTGTCCATCTGCAAAATTAAATGCTAGTATCAGTGCAGCTCACCCTAACATTTTTGTTTTAGTAGAAATGTTACTTGGGATTCAGAGTGAAATCTATGTATCACTTCGGAGCTCAGCCACACAGCCAATCAAAAAAACCGTAGAAAAAGAAAATTTTTTAAGAGAAAAGATGCTTTCTTTTACTAGTGGAGAATTGATGCGGTTACATTTTGTAAAAGAAGTGTCATTTAAATTTATTCCTTAGCTTATATTTATTTTAGTACAAATATTTATTACTTATTTTTTATTTTCTAAAATTAATCTAATTACTTAATAATAATTTTAATATTTTAATAATTTTTACATCAGACCTTAACATAACAAAAAACAAAATTTTTGGGAGACATTCTAGCCAACCTCCACGTGGTGTCTCCTGGGTAACGCAAATAGGCTAGTCCCAACTCATGTACTCTATAAAATATATCGGGACCCAACTCGTGTACTCTATAAAATATACCGGGACCCAACTCGTGTACTCTATAAAATATACCGGGACCCAACTCGTGTATTACATAAAGTATACCGGGACCCAACTCGTGTATTACATAAAGTATACCGGGACCCAACTCATGCTGTTTTTGAAATCTGGGACCCAACTCGAGTTTGTCCGGGAGAATATTCTTTTACAAACTATTTTTTACTTCAATAGGATATCCTATAAGGTATTTTATTTGAGGATTACGAATTTCACAAAATCCATTTAAAACCCTCGGCAATAATAAAATATTTTCATTCTAAACAGTCAGTTCATGAATTTCCAGTACTGGGCCAAATGTCATCGTTATTGTAATATGAAAGAGAACTACCTACCTGTTGTAGTGGTCCTATAAATATTTTATAACAATAAGTTGTATGGCTTCTCGTATAACCGTAGAATTGGCCAGAGCTATTTCGTACATCGTGCACAAGGTACAAAATATGGTAGAAATTTTTTTTCTTCAAATACATGTTATAATATGCTAAATTCAAAAATGTTTGAAAAATTTGCAGAAACTCGCTGTTCAATAGTTACGGCAAATTAAAATTGTCAAAAATGTATGTTGACTATAGATTAGTCCACTCATTAGGTTATCGCCTATCGGTTATGTTAGCTTGGGTATAAAGTCACCCAACATCCTTTCTCTAAGACCCCGAAAGTATCTCTCTCTCCCTCCATTTAGGAATGACTATTTCTACTCCTGGGAGATTTTGGGGCTGAGTCCCAATCGAGAGGTCCGTAGACCTCAAGTTTATGATCAAAGCCGGTAGGCGTAGGAAGCTACTACATTTTGTCATACCTGAACATACTTGTCTAAACAAATGGTATTATTGTATTTTGAAAAATTGGAAAAAGTGAAAATTCAAAAAATATATATTATACTATATTTAGGATAAGAAAGGTACCGGACGGTGGCTGGTTTTCGTCCGGCGGCAGTAAGATGCAACTCCCATTGAGTCAACCACCGGGTTCGTTCGGAACGAAGCCATGCTCATGCGCCCTACGCCGACCGGTACCTTTCTTATTCTGAATAGAGTATAGATAGGTATTCGTGAATATGCATTACCAGTAATTTTGAAACTAATGAATTGCTCAGATTATTTTGTACCAATATATGTGATTTTGAGTGCTTATTTAAAAGTGTTAGGAAACATTTATGGAAAATATTTGAAATCATTGCAATTTGATTATATTTAAATATCACAATATACGATTATGCCTTACTTAAGAGAACGTCACACCCGCATGTGTTGTCTCCGTCTTACAAATGTACAACATAGCGAAAACTGTTTTGCGTGGGACAACTTTACTCCCTCTGTATTTATAGTAAAATTACTAAAATTCCTCATTGCATTAGGGGAGTACTTCTGTGTCGTAGTGTTTATATATTATTTGGATAACATAAATGCATTTAAAGTTATCAGTTGGAGAACATTGGTTTCTTTTTAGTTTTTTTCATTTAATTTTAAAAATTATTGGTTAGTGCTATCAAAAAAATTAAAAAAACACTGCGACACAGATATAGAGATTACATCTCAATGTGTTTTGGAAATTTGGTAATTTTACTACAGTACAGAGGGAGTAAAAATTGTCCCGTGATGTGAGCAGTTTTTGCTATGGTGTACGTTTGTACGACGGAGACAACACAATATGCGGGTGTGGCGTCCTCTTAAGCAAGCCGTAATTGTATATTGTAATATTTACAATCAATACTTACAATGACTTTTAAACGGTAATTTTCAGCAAATGTTTTCAAAAATTTTTAAAATGAGCACTCAAAATCACATATTTTGGTAAAACATTGTTTTTCAAAAAGTGTGTCTGGTAAAATAGATTTGTTTCCAAACTCCGCCGGTCGTTTTTATCACCGATTAAGTCGAAGAACGAGCGAACGGCCTTCGAAAATATACTATTATATTTTAAAATCAAATTAAATAACTATTAAATATAAGTTAGTCGTATACCTACGTTAAATCTATATTTTATAGTGTGTGTGTCCGTGCAGGCTGTGTAAACAAATGGCGGGACGCATCATCACACATGTCAACAATGCGTCGTCGCCGTCACTCGTTAAACTAATATTATTTTTTTTTTTTACTTATTTCACTAAAAAAACTTCAATCTTTTGCCCGTTGTATTGACAATCTAGTTTTCCTAGAAAAATGTCTAAGGTCACACAGTAAAATATAACATTGAAATTGATAGGTATTTTAAACCGTACAACAAACTCTGAATTAAGTAAACAGGCACATCAACAATATGAAAGTAAACTTTACTATATTTACATAATTTATCAGAAATACGTTGTTTTTTTTTTTTTGTAAATATACAAAATGTACTAAAAATTTTCAAATATTTGACTTTGACCTTAGGTACTTCAAAGTTAAAACAATTTTAAATTTTAATATCAATATAACATATATGTACCTATTTAATATAACACGAAATACAAATATTCACTTTAATTATACATATATAGTAAATAAACATTTAAACTTTATTACAGATATCAACGTGTTTTTACATATTGATGAGATAACAATTTAATTTATAATGATCTTAGTGTTTCTTTTTATAGTAAAGATATTGTTTTCCTGTACTGAATATTACCTACTTGTATAGCAGGCATTGTTTTTCAAATATTATGTCTTTACTTGTTTTGTTGTTATAGTCTATTTACTCAATTACTTCTACAGTTTTACACCTTTATCTGTGACATAATTTATAACTTAAAAATGTTTGTAAATTAATAATATTGATTTTTAAAAATCTTCTTTACGCCCCAATCTAAAGAGTCTGCTCTCGGACAAAATGTGTTGACGGCAAATTGTTAAAATATTTTTTTAGTATTTACACAATAACACATATTATTATCAAATCATCAACAATCTTTTTTAGAAACTAGTTGGTATTTATATATATATATAAGTAGATAAAACTAGTGTAAGTAAAGTAAATAATTGTTTAAACATTCGTCATAACCTATACCTATAGATATTTCTATTTTATTTTTAATTACCTACCATTGGCTCAGTCATGTTATAAAGAGTACATGTAAATAATTCAGATGATAAATACCATGAGAGTTAGCACAGAACTTTTAACTGCAATCTGTTAAGGTTTAATGTAAAAGTTTTTTTTTATAAAATTTAATCTTGCAACTCGTGCAAGTCTAACCTCTTTTAATGAACGTATAAACGCGTATGATAAGAACATAACACTTAATAGTTTTTTTTTTGGACGTTAATCAAAATGGTTCGAGAAATAAATATTAGTTATATGTATTATAGGTAAAACAATATTATGCTTCTTAAAATAATATATTACCGTGAAAGTTTATTTAATTTAAAAATTATTATTCAATTATTCATAGTAGGTATCTATTGAATTTTATATTCAAAATAATTTGTCTTTACTGTAATCTGTAGACCGACAAGTTGAAATTTTCAGTAAGAATTTATATATATAAGTATCTATTTATTTTAAAAATCAGTTTATAGTATCTAATCAACTAATTACTTTGTATCATATCTATCGTTGTAAATTATCAAAACCTAAAGCAGTAAAGCCGGGTTCACAGCTGCGTTGTGTATCGTTCGTGTCGATCAATTCGTACCTATTGCAATCGTATCCAATCGGACGTAACTTTTTTGATATCATGTTAATAATCAAGTTGCAACAGAGTGTACCTACAAAGTGGCAAGAATTGACTATATATCAATTTTTAAACCAATATGGTTAGGTACCAGTTGTAACCATAGTACTACGCAATCACACGATATGACATACAACGGAGCTGTGAATCCGGTTTAAGAGTAAACGTGTATTCAAAAGATCGATGTTATAACATGACAACCTAATTTAAAATATTTTTATACTGACCATAGATAAAGGAGTGAAGCCACAACAACGTACACATTTGTCAATTGAGACAAAGGGAGTGTAATTTTTGCGCTTGCGTTATTACACTATTTAAGTGGCGTGAAAATAAGAAATAAGAAAAAATGGAGAATATAGCCGCAATAATAGTTCCAAGGTTTGCAAGGAAAATGCATTTCCTGGCCATTTTATATGCAACTATTATTTATTATTATCAAGACGATGTGGCAGATGATACTGCATCAGGGATCGAAGACCTGCCTGGGGATTCTATTCTCAGCAATTACGATTTCATTATTGTCGGCGGTGGATCGGCAGGTAAAAATAATACATATTATATACATCGTTATCTTATATAATTATAATAATAATATAATACATGCGTTGTACTCCCGTAATATTTTTTATCACGATATCGTGTCGATAATTTCTTCAAAGTTAAATACCTATATTTTATATGAAATAAAAATAAAAAAATTACTCAGGTACGGTGCTGGCCAACAGATTGACCGAAGTCGGACATTGGAGGGTACTACTAATAGAAGCTGGTGGACATGAAACTGTTCTATCAGGCGTGCCTTTGTTGGCTGACTTCCAGCAACTATCCGAGATTGATTGGAAATATAAAACCGAATCTCAGGATACAGCGTGTTTGGGTGAGTAATACTTAAGTCGTACCTACCTACTATAAATAAATATAAACGGATATTTGTACTCAATATTATAATCTTAATTTATTAAGGTAATATAACATCTCGGGCTTACAATAATACGGTATTATGGTGTTGTTTAAATGTAGGTACTATCTTGATAAACAGTGATCTAAAAGTTTTGCAAAGTTTTTCTATAGTCTGAAAATGACACAAACAATAATATAATTATTATAATATTTCATAATATTTATAATAAGTTAGTTTCCTAAAATATGAAATGTACCTACAGCGAACCTGTTTTCAATTTTAAAAATGTTTTTAGATTATTTTATCGTATAATCATAAAAAAACAAGGTCTTAGAAATTTTAACTTTGCATTAAATATACATTTCACATAATGTACGTGATACACGATATTCATATTCGTACAAGATATTCCTCATTATACTTAAACTGTTAAAAATTCCTATAAATATGATATAGTAGCCAGTAGGTACATGTAGCCATGTAGGTAATATACATACATACATACATACATACATACATACGTACATAGGAACATATTTCAATACTTTAAATGTTATTTATTTAATTTATTATATTATATTTCAGCTATGAATGAAAAAAAGTGTAGGTGGTCTCGGGGAAAAGTCTTAGGAGGATCCAGCGTTTTAAACAATATGTTGTATGCGCGTGGAAACCCAAATGACTTTGATAACTGGTTGAAACAAGGTAATTCAGGTTGGGGGTACGATGACGTACTCCGTTATTTTAAAAAATCCGAGGACAACAAAAACCCGTCCTTATCACAAACTCCGTACCATTCAGCTGGCGGCTATCTGACGGTGTCAGAAGCGCCGGCCAGCACCCCATTAGCCGGAGCGTTCATGGCGGCAGCGCAAGAAATGGGGTATGATCTAAACGATATTAATGGCCAACGTCAAACGGGTTTTATGGTACCGCAAGGAACCATCGACAATGGTTCGAGGTGTAGTACGGCGACGGCATTCTTGAGACCAGCCAGGCTGCGAAGAAACCTGCACGTGACCCTCGACACGCTTGTCACGCGCATTGACATTAATCCAGTAACAAAACTCACGTCCGGTGTCGAATTGATAAAAAATAACACAAGATATTACGTTCGGGTGAACAAAGAAGTATTGCTATCAGCGGGCCCTATCAATTCTCCACACCTACTTATGCTTTCCGGCATAGGTCCAGAAAATCACCTGACAGAAATGGGTATACCCATTATTTCCAGTTTAGACGTAGGAAAAAATCTTCAAGACCACATCGGACTTGGCGGACTGACTTTTTTGATTAACCAAGAGGTAATACTTTATTAATTAAAAATAATAAAAATTTATTTTATTTTTATCTCATAAAATTATGGTAATTTGTAATGACAGTGGTTATATAGACGCACTGCAGTGAATTGTAATATAACCCCATGCTCTGTAATTTGTTGTACAGGTGTCACTAACTCATAACAGAACGGAAAACGTCAATACGGCATTCAGCTATGCGTCGATGCGTGAAGGGGTACTAACGATCATGGGCGGTGTTGAAGGAATAGCGTTTATTAATTCAAAATACGGCAATCTATCAGAAGAGCAACCAGATATAGGGTTGAACTTAGTGTCTGGTTCTACCATTACTGGTCTTGGTGGATTCAAAACGTGGAAAGCTCACGGGCTAAATGATTTTTTTTATAATTCGATGTATAAATCGATTCTTCATAAAGACGTTTGGTCCGCTATACCTGTAAGTATAAAAAAAAATATGAAAATATCAGATTTAAATTTCATAGAGTACCTATATCATAGTCGACACAATAACTAATAGGTTGTATACTTTATACACATATGCGCTTAGCCAAAACATTTTTCTCGTTCTTAAATATTTTATATACCAATGAAACTTTATGCTAGGTAGGTACTTACCTGAATTATTGTTTTCCGATTTTTTTGTTTTGCATTAAATGTTTTACATAGAAAATGAACACGGATTGTTCATTGCAAATATTGTTTTTATAATTTTTTAGTATTTGGTGCTGTTCGAGGAATATGATTTTTCCAAAAAAATTAATTTTGATTATTTTCTTTAGATATTTTAAAAATAAAATAATAATATCATAGACCTACGTTATAACTGAAAATATGTTCACTGATTTTATTATACTAGTGGTATAAATCTGAACTGAGAATATTCAGAGACCAATAGGTAATAATAGTAGGCACATGCTGAACCCCGACCCTCCCCCACCCCACCCGTCATCAATCACTGTGAATATAATTAACATTTCATATTGTATATCTGCAGATATTGTTAAAGCCAAAGAGCCGAGGGGAAATTCTGTTGAAGAACGCCGACCCATATGAATATCCCAAGATCTTCCCCAACTACTTGACGGCCAAGGAGGACGTGGACACACTGGTGAGGGGAATCAAGTTTGTGTTGGAAATGGCACAGACCTCGCCTCTCCGTGATTTCGACAGCCGCCTGCATGATGTACCATTCCCCACATGTCAAACCATGCAGCGGCACTCGGACGCTTACTGGGAATGTATGGTCCGGCACTACACCGTGTCCACATACAACCCGGCGGGTACGGCCAAGATGGGTCCCGAGGACGACAAGACCGCCGTGGTGAACCCACAGCTCCAGGTGTACGGCGTCCAAGGGCTCCGGGTGGTGGACGCGTCCGTGATGCCCACGCTGGTGTCTGCAAATACCAACGTGCCCGTAATAATGATTGCTGAGAAGGCCGCTGACATGATAAAAGATACTTGGCGTTATTATAAACCGTCCCGTTTCTCTGATAATACGAACACAGCGAAAGCGAATATATTATACGAAAAAATTATTTTTTAACATTTTTTTTTAAACCTTTAATATTATAAAATAATTTTTAGAACATGTCAGCCCACTGTTTGTTTTTTGTCTTTGGCCCTCGCACAAACAACACGCATTCACTCAGACTAATTTTTATTTTTTTATCTTTATGAGTGATATTTGTACAAATCCCCATTACAAAAATTATTAACAGTAATATTTTTAGATTTTTATTATCATTGTCCCAAAACAATTCGATATCCATTTAAAAGTACAAACGTTTTTTCATTTTTAATTCAAATAATAATAAAATATAAAACTTATTATAAATGTCAAATACTCTAAAATATTTTCCTCAATCATTTTTTTTCATAGATAATTTAACTCTTAAATTACTTAAAATCATAAAAAATGATTTTACATGAATGCGTTGTAACTATATGGCGAAAATGAAAACAAATATTGCACTGAAATCTTTTTAATATTACTTACCTCAGAGAATTCTTTTTTCTTATTTTTCTTATAATTTATTTAACTTTATAAATATAAATCATGTTCAATATAATATGTATTTTTTTACTTTTTTTTTTCAAAACGTTTTTACTGTTGTGATTATATAAAATATAAACACTATAAAGATTACAACAATTTATATCTAGCGTCTTTATTCGCAATGCTTGTGTAGTTATGTTTGATAGTAGAGAGTTAAATTAATATTAATTTATTATAAGATTATCCTCTAACACAAAACTTACATTAAAATAGAATATCATTGAAAAAGTAATTACAAGAAAAATAACAAAATTGTAGTATTGTTATTCAAATTACATATTGTACCTATTTCATTAAAGATAAATTTCTTAATCTTGTAAGGATAATAGCCAGAACAGATTTTTTTACTAGTAATTTTAAGATTAAGATTTCTAGTTTAAAAAATTATATGTTTTTTATATGTATTGCTATTATTTTAAAATAAATATGACCTAAATTATCTATATATTTTTTACCAAAAGATTTTTTGAAATAATTAATGTGTACAAAAAATATGTACATCATTTTGTAGTTAAAGTTTAAAAAAATATTACATTTTTATAACTAAGACTTGAAAATTCAATACAAGGTTCTTCTTAAGTGTTTATTACTGAAACTCAAAAATTAAAAATGTATAGGTATAATATGAACAAATTTTTTTTACTGATATTTGGGTTTCAAATATTTTGGTCAATAATAGTTATTTAAAAGATTATTCGTGGTGACATAGAAAATTAAAAGTATATTATTATGTTCTATACACACAAACACACAATGGCTTTTAAAATTTGAAATTAAATGTTTACGGAAAAAATAATTCGAATCCTCGTATCACTAATAGTAAAATAAATTACCTATTTTAATAGCGTAATATTAATATATCATAAAACACCTTAGTAATATTAATATAGGCCAACAGACTGTATTAGCTAAGGATCGTTTTTGGCAAAGGACTCTGGTGATCACTGATCAATACGTGCAAGACATTTATTATTTAAAAAACTATTAAATACTTCAATAATATTGTTCGTTCTCGGCCCCAATAGATCTGTTTCCAATTTTCTTATTTTTTTTTTTCTATAAACGTAAATACAATTTAATTCGTTGGGTGAAGAAGCTTGATAATTTAACACAAGGCTCCTAATATATTTGTTACAATGACAGTTAAAAAATATATTAAATAAACAGTCTCAATTATTTTCTTAAGCCTTTAAAGTTCGAATTTTGACAAAATACGTAAAAAAACACAAATATTATGTGAAAATTATATCGAGTTACAAATTCATAAAAAATTTTCTTCTTAAATCTAAGATTTGAAAATTTAGTTCAAGATACCTCATACGTTTTTCTACCTTTATGAAAACAAAATTGTCTGCTAGAAAGTCAAATTAAATTTTTATGAGCGTTTGAAGTTCAATTTTGAACAACATTGGATATTTACCTGATTTATCATGTGGTGATTTTCTTTTTTTGTTGCCATTCAAAAACTATATTAACCTATTCGTAGGTACTTGAAATTTTCATGAAATATTTATTTGAACATTGTATATAAATTTTAAAATTTTTGACTAGTTTTGAGTTATTTATAGACATTTTCGGTTTCCAATATTTTTAGTTTTTTATTCTATAAATGTAATAAAACTTTATTCGTTGGGTCAAAAATCTTGAAAATGTAATACAAAGTTCCTCATAAGTTGATACAATAGTAGTTGAAAAATATTAGAATACAATATCATGATTTTTTTTTAATAGACATTATTAAAGTTCAAATTTTTATGAAATTCATAATAATTTCGACAATTTGCAAATTATTTTGTAGTCAGATATTTATAAAAAAAATGTCTTTGTGTACCTAAGATATAATGTAAATTTAACACAAAGTTCCTCATAAGTAGTTATAATAGTAGTTTAAAAATAATTAAGTTCCATAGGTACGATTTTTGTATTATAAGTATTTAATGTTCAAGTTTTGACCAAATTTATCAAATTTAAAATTTACGAATTATTTAGTAATTAAAAATTTATAAAATGTTCAACTTTTATAGCCAAGTATTGAAAACTTAAAACAATGATCCTCATAAATAGTTTATAGGTAGGTAACTAAAAATATAAAAATATATAAACACAGTTATTTTATATAAACAAGAATAACGATTGCATATATTATGTCATAAACATTCTTTTATTGATGTGTAAATATTTAAATTAGAGACAATTATTACTAATCTGAATGCAACAATATAAATGAGTACCTACCGGTCGAAAACGGTCATCAAGAAGTCACATATTGTTTCGTTACGTAGGTAGGTATTTATTTGTATTAACTATTAGAGTGATGGGACTTTACCATGTCCAGGTGAATACCTATGTAGGTATAGATTTAATACAATTTTTAATAATTGCATATAGTGATAATAGATTGTCTCTAAAATGTAATTATTTAAAGAACAATAAAATATGTTAATGAAATAAATGCTTAGTAGCATGTATGAATGCTTAACTTTAAAGCAATAAAATATACAATTGAAAATGGTTTAAAATAATGCATAATATTTTTTAAAAAACGTAAAAACCGTGAATAATCTCTACATAGGTATAACACAGATTCAATTAGCAACCAATGGTGCAACCGTTGGTGGCTATTAGTATTTTTCGAGTGGACGGTCGCATAAGTTTGGTTTAATTATCCTAGTCTTCAAGATATAAACTTTGTGCATATTTTATAACTTGTGTAGTTAAATATGCCTATTACTTACCTACAACTGCTTGTTATTACTTATTATGTATCGTTATGTGAAAAAAGAATGGTTTTGCGGGGTCTTAGCTAAAGTACCTAATGATAATTACGAATTACCTATGATTTAAAACCGCAATAGTTTAAAAATATTAAAAATATTATAATTATTATGGATATTACAATGGTTAGGTACTTAATGAAAATTATAGTGTTGTATCATACATAATATATAAAAAAAATTATAGTTAAAACTATTAACTAGGTTAAGTAAACAATCATAATATTATGTAACATTATGTAATACAATAACATTTAGTATAATTGTAAGCATAGTCAGAAAGTATAATGTAACTAGGTTAAACTTAATATCAATATCACCGATAGTGCTTCGATTGTAAAATTGATTTTTAAAGAAAATGTGAAGACAGAAAGGAGGTCAGTGGGTGGTGATAGTGTAACTCGATTACCGCTGACCACCAGTGTTAGAGCTAGGTGGCGATCGTGTGACTCCGATCGTCACTGGACGTCAAAGTTTTAACAAAAGTGCGTATTATAATTAATTTGTTCGCTTATTTATGTACGTCTGTGATCGGCGTATACGACAAAGTGGCGCCCAACTCGTGGATCGTTACTCTACGACTCTTGTGGGTACACTGGTTTTACAATTTATGCTTGATTAGGTACCTCAACCTTGGCACAGCGTTTGTGTGTGTGTGTGTGTGTGTGTATGTGTGTGTGTACAATGAATTTTGAATTTACGTGATCTTATGCGTGTTTTAGTACCTCAACCTTAGCACCGTTTTTCTTTTTTTTGTGTGTGCTTGTTTATTTGGGTATATTAACCCTGGGTATTATAAATACCTGGGTCTTATAAATACCTACTTCATATTATATATTCCATATGGTGTTACGGTTTAGTAAAATTATTTGTGGGGGGGGGGGCGAATAATGTTACATAGTTTTGATTTTCATAATCCCACTCCTCGCCTAAATTTGTTTTCCAAAAATGTTGTTTTTTTACGACTTATTATGTAAAAGAAATAGTCTCAAAAATGTAATCGTATAATTTTTAGTGATTTGCCACTGCGCTGTGTGTGTGGCACTATTTCCGCTCTTGCTACACAATGTATTACATTAAGAGGACGTATCACGGAAAAAAATCACTCGAAAAATTCCTTTAAAAACATACTTTGCGCGTTCCAATAATATGGGCTACTAAGTGGTTTAATTGTGAGGATAAAGAAACTAAAATTTATTTGTATAAAAATGGTAATCATTTTGATGTTATTAAATCAGCTAAAGCTTTCTACGGATCGTGTTATTATTGTAATAAGTGCGATAAACCATATCAAAATAAAGATAAACATAAATGTGATAAAAATAAAAATATATGTAAATTGTGTACATATTATGGTGAGAGATTTGAACATTCAATTAGTACAAAAAATAAAATATATTGTGAAAAATGTAATAGATATTGTTATAATCAAGAATGTTTAGATAATCACGAATATGTATGTGCCTATGTATATAAATGTATTGATTGTAATAGAATATTGTTTAGAGATAGGGAACATAATTGTGGTTATAGTAAATGTAGAAATTGTCTAGAAGAAGTGAAAATAAATGAACATCAATGTTATATGCAACGTAGATTAGCAAAAGGAGGTAAATGCTTAGTAGGATGTACAAATTGTGGAGGTACAAATAAACTATTTAAATGTACTTATACAAAAAAATATTTGTTTTTTGATTATGAAGCTCAACAAGAAACAGGAACTCATATCGCAAATAAAATAATTGCTCATGATTTTGAAGGAAATAAAATTATGTTTGATACAAATGAAGAATTTTGTAAACATGTAATATCCGAGGAATATAGGGGTTAATATAGGTGAATATAGGTGTGAATCCAGTAGCGTAGCTGGAGCACAATCAAAGGGGGGGCTATTTATAAATTGTAAAACATAAGGTCCTGATGATCAGGAATTATTGTGAGGAATTGAAAATTTTCCATTAATTATTTTCAACCGTACATTAATGTATTGTTTAACTAATTGCTAAGCATTTATTTGCTGTTATAAAAAAAAATACATGATATACATATTATACTTAAATCCTGAGTCATGTAACACTCTTACCACGGCCAATGCAGTCGAGTCCTTGATTAAAAAATACATACTTATTATATTTATTCTTTTTGTACAATTTATATATTTATATAGGTGCCTACCACGGATACGGCCGTGATTAAAACATCACCATTAAAAATGCCAAGGGGGGGAGGGCATGCACCCATGCCCCCCCCCCAGCTACGCCACTGTGCGAATCGCACTGCACAAACTACGAACTATAGGAAAACGAAACCACGAAGCCGTCGGTGTTATCGACACACGTCACACACCGAGAGCAGCCGAAACTATTGATAACGGAACGCGCCGGTGGAGGTGAGCTATCGTGAAATCTTGATTGATCTATTGATTTTTGACAACTTACAACGTCCATCGTAATAAATATTCCGATTGGGTAGTACCTTTGATTTTGAAGACCTGTAAAACATATTAATTTACGATACGTTTAGGTTTTAATGCGGCCAAAACGCCGTAGATAACGGTACGGCGGCGGCGCGGGGGCGCGGGTCACCGGCCGCCGCCGATACAAAACGTAATTTCCAACCGTCGGGAACTGTTGTGGTGTCGGCGACGGTGGCGGGGGGACGACGAGTGGTAAGACGGACGCCGGCGGTGGTAAGCAGCGCGGTCGATGATACGCAGTACTATCTCGTGGTAAGCAGTGGTAAGCACTGCGCGCGCACCACTACCACTACGCGCGCAGAATAGAGAAATAGGGAACGGTTGTCCCGAGGACTTTGTCGCGCCGGACGGATTAAAAAAAGAGAGGAACAGCACGAGTTTTTTTTATCATAAGAGCGAGGGAAACGGCACTGTTCCGAGGACGGACAATGCGTTAAAGCTCGCTTTACCGATCCTCGTTACAAGCTCCGCCCATTTGCGCGCATTACGGTTGCCGTGCTCGATGTTCCGTATATTTCAATAATGTACGCAACACGTTGACTACGCGGCGGAGCGCGCGCGCGCGTGCACACACACGAACACGGCCGGCTGATCGGTTGGCGTGCGGCGCGCGCCGAGTCTCGGATTCGATGTTGCCACCAACGGCGGCGCGCACCTGGTCGGCCGACGGAGTACACGGAAAATTATTATTATTATTATTATTATTACTATTTCGTGTTCTCGAATCTCGGCTACTCGCTCACCGCACTCACGGCCGAGTGGTATTTTTCGTTACCGGGAGACGAATTCAAGGGCCCCCAAAATTGTACACTCGCACAAAATAGGTGTACCTATAGGCTATATTATTTTATTTTTATAAGACCCTATTATCATTTAAAATAATATGATATAATATAATGATGGCGAGGGTGATGGTTAATTTTTAAGGAAAAGAAAACAACAGATGAAACGGTAATGCCATAAAAATTGAACATATTATATTATTTTATTCGCTGACACTGCATACGCCGAATCTGGCGGGCGGTGTCGATCAACTGAGTACTTTAACACGTTGAGCTCCGCTAGTGTTTACGGCGCAGTGCCCGCGTCGCCCCGCCAAAACTACGTGCGGTCGACTATGCGTCGACACCAGTGATTGTGTAATGAAAATAGTTTTATTTTTGAATCACCCTGTATTCTGAGGAACACGGTGTATATGACGCAAAATAACTTGAATGAAAATGTTCGTGTTTATTATGTCGAGTTGCATTAGAATTATAATAATAATATGGTATACTATTATTATCAGCGATAACCATCGTCGTATTTCGGGAAAAAATAAATATCCAAACTAAAAGTACACAAAAATAAAAACCAATTATATCTTTAGATTCTTAAGAAGTAACCTAATCGCCTACAATAAATTTCAAAACGTTATCCCGTAGCCAGTAAAAATTATAAGCCATCAAAGTTAACTCTATATTTGTCGACTACCCGTCGACAAAGACGACCCGGGCAATGTTACCGATGTCGACTACCCATCGACAATGGCATTGAACGTGTTAATATAATACAAAATAATATCGACGGTTCGATGCATGCCGATAACGCGACCAAAATATAATGATAGGCTTATCGGTCGGTCTGCACCATAGACGTATAATATAATATTATATTATACGTCTATGGTCTGCACAACAAACGACAAATTACACACACATATGTATAAAAGTAGACATAATAATAGTATAATAATTCGTTATGGTAAAATCATTACGATAATATGTAAGTGAAAAATACTCAAA
Organism: Nasonovia ribisnigri; assembly: GCA_027563435.1. Classification (NCBI taxonomy): domain Eukaryota; kingdom Metazoa; phylum Arthropoda; class Insecta; order Hemiptera; family Aphididae; genus Nasonovia; species Nasonovia ribisnigri. Next base: position 63,208 of record JANEHU010002746.1, on the reverse strand, counting down.
TACCTACCTATTCAAACACGACTAAGTGTGTCTGTCATCATCATTAGTAAAAACTTAAAATGTCTCAGATTTTCGACATCATGATTTTTTCTATCTAATAGAAATTAGTCATTATAATTATTGGTACTTTAGACAGTTGAAAACGTCTAGTAGTTTACGTCTTTAGAAAGCGTCACGAAAAACAAAAATAAAATAAAATTAAAGTAGTAATTTTTACGGAAAACCAATTTTTATTCACAAATCGATTTCATTTTTTCGCAGTAGGTAATTCAAAAACTAATAACCATAGACACTTGACATTTTCACTAAATATTTATATTAGCATGTTCCATCCATGGTAACATTTTCGAAATTATAGCATAGTGACATTTTTTTTAAAATTATTCTTGATAAAAACTTTTTACTTTATAAAAATGTTTGAAAATTGAATTCAAAGTTCCTCAAAAGCTTCATTAATGGAATTTAAAAAATATTAAAGATACATCGGCGCAATTATTTTAATATGTATTTAAAGTTCATTAAGTTCAAATTTTGAAAGTTCGTTAATTTACCGGGAAAAATCCAATATTGTAAAAAATATTAAATTTAATATATTAAAAAGACAATGTATTGAGACTAGGAGCCTCACAATTTAGTATAAGGACGGGGCCCACCGGTAAAATCACGACCGGAACCAGTGTTGAGTATAGTAACTTTTAAAACTTAATTTTTTATTTTTGGCTTCTAACGATCCACCAATACAATATCATGTCGGTGTGACGTTCTCTTAATATTTTATACTGCATACAATACGGAACAATAATCATATTGTTGACTTTTCTCCGTTAATCAGTAAATTAAATAGGTATATATTTTAAAAACAAATAAAAAATGGTTTTCCGTTTTCCCGAGGTCTCTATAAAAATGTGGGAGGGGGGGGGTCCTACTTGGCTTTGTATACTGATTCTCATTTAATATTTTATTTTATTTGTTTACAAATAATATCCGATACTGTCTACCGAATAATGCATAATATTACAGTTATAGTCGGTCATCTAATTGAATTTTTAGGAGGGCTAAAATAATCCAATATAGTGACCCGCGGAGCTAGAAAACTAGTAAGTCTCATAACGTTCTACCTCCATATCCTCAACCTGTAATATATTCACTAACACATCAACCTCAATTCTCACAATATCAACAAAAACTTACATCAAATGCCTCAAATGCCACATTTGCACTAACCAATATATCTTCTAATATTCCTCCTAATACCTCTTCAAATAAATAAATTAAAAATATGATTTATACATTTCAGTTTATTTTATTTTACTTTAAAAACATATTGTATACCTACAGGGTTTTTATTTTTATTACAAATTAAGGTAAAATAATTTGTTACAAATATATTATAATATTGTTTCTAGTTTTCTGTTTATTCAAATAAATTACTACTTCTAATTATTTACTGACTGTTTATAAAATACCTATTATTAATATATTCAATATGTTTAATATGAGGTACATATTATAATCTACGATAGTTAAAAAAGTAATAATTTCTTACCTTATAGTAATTGTTTCAACCATTATTGTATTATGTGATACAATTACTTCAACCTAATGTATAAGTAAAATAAATTACTGTAATAGCAATAGTTATAAAAATATTATAAAATATAATAGGTTATATAATCTGACCTCAGAATTGTTTTTACTTTTTTTGTATGCAATGATTCATCACAAAGCACATTTTAAATTCAATTTAATCCTCAAATTATGTAACAAATAAAAAATAATTCATTGATTTGTATGTTAATTAACATTAAAATAGTACAGGTAAATTTCATACAATACCTACCAAAAAATTATATAAATTGACTTTTACGTGCTGAATCACCTTAATCACTTACCTATATAACTAGTTATTTTTAATATAAAATAATATAATATTATAGTTTATTATATATTATGTTTTATTTACATCTTCAAATAATTACAAACATCAAGTTATCCAAATAAAATTTAAACTGTTTGGTTAGATAATTTATTTATTTGAAGATTAGTTTTACTAATAATGTTTTTTATTTAATTATAAGCAAACATTAATACGATCCCAAATCCACGTGTGTTGTCCCAGTCTAACAAACGTGCATCATCCCAACATAGTAAATATGTCTAGTCTATTATTGATATCTTAATTTTAAATAGTTATAAGTATATTAAAATTGTAATACTTACTTTACATAGTTTTAACTCACTTAAAATTAAAGATTAAATACATCCTATATTAAATCCTTTAAGTTTGATAATAGGTCAATCAATTCTAATATTAAAGATAACAACACTTACGCAAGTTTGATGTCCTAAGAGCGCAAGTCGCAACAATAGCATTTAGAATATTATGGAAAAAAAATATGTTTTTTTCGGAAAGTTAGATCATTAATGATATTGAGTTTTAAAACACATCAAATTTTTTCTAGTTAAAAATGCACATACCTAACTTACAACAAAATGTATGTGTAGTTAAAAAATAACCTCATACAAACACAGATGTTCTTACATTTAATATATTAAACATTTTCCGATAAAAATAAATTAATTGTTAGTCAGTTGACGACAAACAAAGTTTTGTTCTAGTAGAAAATAAATTAATAAATAAAAACACAAGACAAAATTATTTGAACACAAAATTCATTTAATTTTAAACTTTGTTAAAATGTTACAAAATAATATCTAAATAATAACTGTAAGTTATATTTTACTTAAAAAAATGTTATCATATTTATATAATCTGAAAAATCTTTGAATCATGGCAATTTATGTTTATAAAGCTAGTTAAAACAACATGATATTATATTGGTTGGAAAGGTCAGGTAATAATTTTAACTCAATACAGCTCCAATCTCCGTGTACATATTTCAGATAATCTAATGGTTCCTAACTAGTGGCACCTCTGATGTGATATAACGAAAAGGCCAGACGTTTTTATACACGTATGCCAAGCAATCTAAATGCAATAGCCATGGCACTCAAACTTCTATCCCACAGCTAGTGTTTTCTGTCGGATGGAAACACATGTGCCATGGCTATAGCACTTGGCATCTAGACTGCATGGAATACGTATATAAAAACGGTTGATCTCGGAGTGCGGGCGCTACAGGACCGGGGTAATTATATTTCTGAAGTACACATACGAAAATGGATTTGTTTAGAGGATTGAATTATTACAGCCACAGTAGTAGGTGAAAACAACGGAATAGTTTTGACATTTGAGTTTGTGCTCCAAGTTTTGCTGCCATCTCGAATTTTCTTCCGCCCGTATTGATTGATGCATAGAAACACTGTAAGCAAATAAACATAAAAACGTTATTAGTGACACAGTCGTTAAATAGTTTTGGCACCGTAGTTATTACAAGCAATGCTATCAAGACAAAACGCTAAAATAGTATAATCAATCGGTATCGTCGAGCGTTACGGATATAGGTACGAGACAGAAGACGGGACTTACTTGATTTTGAGCAATGAGTTCGATTCCGCAGACGATGACATGGACAATAATGTTCGGCGATCAGGATTCCAGACCAAGGTAGTCGCGATACAATAATCAATTGTATAACAACTACCCCGGTCCGCACCTAAAGACGATATTTAAAAAACCACAGGTGGGAAGCAGAGACTAGAGCAATCAACGGTACGGAAAATATTACAATTTAGAATCGAGCCGAGTGCATAATATTGTCGTCGACATGAACGTATAAGTATTGGCCCGGCGCCGGCAAGCTGCCTCTTCGACGCGGACAGAAGTGTCGTCGGTCGACCGTCGCAGCGACGAGCATTAAGCGAATATTCAATATGGCGACCATAGAAAATAGATCAAACGCCGTAGAGTAAAGTTGTTGTAGTAGTAGTAACCACGGTTATCTGTAACCGATAACCGTGGTAGTAACTAACGATAAATAATTTATGCTCTACAACGCCGACTCGATCGTATTTCTGTACCATAAAGAAGTAGCCAGTATTTAATTGTCCAGCCGCCGTAGTATAACCATAAACCTTAAGGTTACGACGTTAGGTTAGGTTCTACCGCAGCGAGTAAATTCCATTTCAAAACAAACCAATAAACATCGACGATAGTGATCACGGTCACCTAACGTGGTGATGATAATATACAACCGATAACGATATCGATCATAACAACTATTGAGTCTTATGGTTCGATCGATATTATTTATTTTATTGATTTATTGAAGCAATAAGTGATTATTAATATTATATCCGAAGTTTGGGATTTTAATCCAGTGCACAATAATACAATACGTCTGCAAAATATCGTATGATGAATAATTACAGGACCAGGTCTCAAGCTCGTCGTGACAGGTACTAGAACCTAATTACTTAATTTATGTGAATGAAAAATCTCCGTAACTCTATTGATGACATTTATTTTGGTCATTTAATTTTTACAAGCTTATTATTGACTGAAAATTATTTTATTTGTAGCTCTAACAATGATTGTGACGATGACGATGGTGACACGATTTCATCTACGCCGGCCGGGCCTTCGCCTAAGAAAATGTAAATATTCTTCATTTATTTAACGTCTTACATCATTTATGATAATATACACAATTATACTCCATGCACGTTACGATTTAATGAGCTCCAAAAACCTATAGTTTTTTTTAAGGCGATTCCACCTGGTAATTTTCTGTCTTTTGTCAATGTCTATACACACATGCGATATAGGTAGGATTTTACTGTTTTAGACGTACTCTTTGTCAAAAACATACCATTTTATTGGTCTAATGAAGCAATAAGAATTCTGAAAACAGATTTGAATTTTTCGTCAAGTCTTTTTGAAATCGACTTTCCCATATTATTGATATTATCCCTCAAATTTCTAAAAACATTATTTTAAAAAAAAGTAATTCAAAAATGTTTATATTTCAAATTTTGAAGAAGTTAAAATCAAAATATCAAAAATGTGAGAAAGCCAATTTTAAGTAGACTTGACCACAAACTCAAATCTGTCTTATCGCTACCTAACGTCTAAAGTCCTATGACCTATGTGTATTAGACAAAGACAGAAAATCATCTAGTGGAATTCCCTTTAATGTTGGTTTATATCGTGTCCTATTTTTTTCTGGTTCCTTGAATGTCATTATAAATATTTTCTACGCATACATTTTACTCATGATGTTAACTTGGTTTTGGGAATTACACATTAGTACTTATTTTATGTTTTCAATTACTGTAAGCTCTACTCTTTATGATTGTCAAGACATGCTTTATAAATTTAAGTTTATTTATTTTTACTCACAGATTATTGATTGAAAATTATTTTAATTTTAGCTATGACAGTTATTATCAGGAAATTTTATCATCGAAAATAAATGCAGCAGCAGCTTCTTCATCGGGTAAAAAGTAAATATTTTCCATTAATTTATCACTGTACATAATTTATCACAAATTTTTAAATCATTTTTATGAAGGACACGGTTGCCATACTCTCATAAAGAAGACTTAAGTATAATAAAATACATCGTAAAGAATAACTACATATTTGATACATCTGGTACAATGATGTGGAAAAAAATGGAACTCGATAATGTAAGCCTTATGAAATGTATTTTAAGTTAGAATAAAGCTTTGACTCTCAAAAAATATTTACTCAGTTCCTTGAATGTTCTATTTTTATTATAATTCAAAATTTAAATTCACTCTTTTGTAAAATTCTTAAATATGAAATAATACAATAACAATCACAAATATTCTTAACAGCTAAAGTTTACTTGATAACATTAATTTTTACTATTAAATTTTTTTGTTTTAAAATTTTAACACGTCCTGTTTTTTTGTCTTATAGGTATGTAGAATTCGGACATGGCAGTCGATGAAGGAAAGATTTATTAAGCACATCAAATATGATGTAATTGAGAACCATAAAGAAAAATATCCATTTATTACACCAAAAGTCATGAAACTATTGCTACATGGGTCTGTACCTACTTTGTTTTTTTTTTTATATTTCTAATATATGTATATATAATAATAAAAACTGTTTTTATTAATTTCTATTTTAGTTTAATGCTAAAGAAACAAAAAACAAATTGTACACAAGCAAGTTCGTAGTGGATCTCTGGATCTCTGGATATTCTTTTAAAAAAAATATGTATTGTGTTAACATTAATATTGTATACCTACTTGATTATTTAAATACTTTCTTAGTTTCGTTACAAAACCTAGGACATTCTCGCCTTACTTTTAAAGATTTAAATTTTTCTTCAACACTGATTTAATTGTTTAATTAATTTTATAATCAACAGGTTTAACTTTTTACAATAAATTATGTGATCATTGAAATTGTTGTTTGGCATTTATAACAACCCCTAATAGCTATATTATAGGTTTAGCTGGTAACATGGAAAAAATATTGAAATACGTCTTCTTTCTTTTATCCTAGAGTTTTTTGAAAATTAAACAAAATTTTCTTGCAGCCAAATCTTTAAAACAGATACTAAAATTAAAGTTCAATACAACATCTGTTATCATATTTTAGCTAAAGTAATCTTAAATGTTTAAGTATGTTTGTTGAAAATACTTTGGTTTATATTGTCTGACATCACTGGTAATCACCAAATAATGATTAGTAGAATTTTTAAATTCCAAAGTATAATTTATTGCATGCTGATAAATGATGATTTTTTTTCCATTGGTTTCAATACTACTACCTTCAATAACATTTAAATTATCTATATCATGTAACAATACACGCAAATATTTTTATAAAATTAAAAACATTGTAAGGTTTATTTAAAATGACTCACTAATATTTTGTATAGGTCTTCATTTAATGCTAACCGCCATACCTTATTAGACAAATTTAACATAGTTTCAACTGGTCTATCTATAGTTAATTAATTTGAATATTAGATTTCAATCATTAAATTAAGTAACCCACAGATAAACACAAACAATACAATTTAATACATACATTACATACCTCCGAACACAAGCAATAACACTAATCACATGGCAAATAATACTTTAAAACAAAATATGAGTAAGTATAAGGTATTACTTTTGTTAAAATGTTAAAACAATTAAACTATTTTACAATTCTAATAATATGTTTATAATCAATGATGCCGATCTCTTTGTATAAGTATTGCGGTTAAGTTATTAGGAAGTTTCTATTCTGTGCTAGAACTACAACAAGTTGATAAAATTGGTTATATAATTTTTGAGCCAGATTTTTTTTTTGGGTGGGGGGATATTAACTTTTCAATTGGTCACTAGGTAACTCGAAGGTAGCACAAAAATAATATAATCAAAAAATTAGGCAAATAACACTCACTCACTTATTCATCGCTATATGTACAAACCTACAAAACATATAGACTTGAAATTTATAATAGTGGTTTCTCAACCTGTTAATATGTTATAAATATAAAAAAAAATATAAACAAAAGTAAATTTTACTTCACAAAAATATATACATATTTATATAAATTACTGTTAACCCATTCACTGTTATTGATGTATATGTACGTCCAACTTAAGCGACTCTATAGTGCATATTACATCCTCTTATTTAAAAAAAAAAAACAATAGATATTTTGAATAATGTGACAACATGAACATAAGGTAAATTATTGATACAAGTGAACACTGCAAACATATAAATAATAAATACATTATAAGCGATACAACTTTAATTACTATATTGATAGGATATAGTGCCTAGGCGGCAAGGTAGTTTAATTGCTAGTAGACATCAGTGGTTACATTATTAAGATACTAAAATCCAACTGTGTATTGTCGATAGCAATACGGAAATGCATATCAATAAACGAGACTTACTTGGTTTTGACTTTTGACGTTCGATTCTGACATTCCGCATATTATTACATAACTAATATTTGAGTCATTCAGCAGAAGTCCGACCGAGGTAGTCGCAGTACAAAAATCGATCGTAAGACGACTACCCCGGTCGGAACTGAATGGCGGAATTAAAGTATAAAACGACAGGAGATAGACACTACCGAACTAGGCAAAGAGAGCCACGACATGAAATCGGAAGATGTTTCGTCGTGTTCGGCAAAGGAAAGCCATTCTTTTTAGCTTCAATGTGGTCGTGTTTTTGAGTAGTAAGTTTTCCCGACAAAAGGACGCTGCTGAACCGACGGCAATGACGCTCCCGCTGGAATGCGCTCCCAACAGTTAAATTACTAATTAATATTATGAGTAATGACTTCGTTTTAAAATAAAAAAAATTAATATCGTAAAATATCTGTACGAACGGACATTCGTTCAAATTTTGAATTGTATGAAGTTGATCGTGGGGCACGATGAGTGTACGAGCATATTGTTCTGTGATACGAGGAACGACGGGACAGCGTTATACCTCCATAATAATTAATAATAATAATATTTTTGAAACCTCTGTAGAATGTTTTATGGAGGCAAGTCAGATGATTGTTGATAATAATTTTATGATAATTGATTGATATGGCATAATAACAGTGCTTTTTTTTTATTTTTAAAATATTTATTGAAATGTTCTTTGCTATTTTAACTTTTAAGGCAAGAATAGTTTTTTAATTCTTGAACATAAATTGGTCTATCTGGGGCATAACGATACAAGTGGAGTTCTGTTAAAGTATAACCAAGATCTGGCTATAAAATAAAGTTTGTTTAATATTTATGAGTTTATTTGTAAAATTCTTATGAATACCTATGTTGCTATGTTGATATGTTTGAAAAAATATACCTACCTATTTGGCATTTATATATTACATACTATAGCTGATCCCGTGCCATGGGCAAACGCAGTAAAAAAATTAACACTATTACTATTTATTTTAGGTACTTATAGTATGTATACATATAATATATTAAGTAATATAATACAATTTGTCAATTTACATTTTAAAACTACCTATATCTATATGTCTCGGTACATTGGCCATTATATCAATGAGCTGTTTGCAAGTCACCTCCGCATCTCTATATGTGTTCAATAGCATCAATCTAATCGCTCCTCACCAGTCTTAATGTTCAGTTTATTTTCAATCTTCGAAGTCAAGAAAAAGACCATTCCCTTTATTCCTTAGAAATGGGAAAAATAGCACCGATCAGCAAAAATCGGTATATTGATTGATTCAATGCAGAATCGCAATTGTTAAGAATGTCAATAAATGTTTTTGGCTGTTTAGCCTTTGACATATTTAAACAATGCATTTTATGTATAATATAGATCACAAAAAATATTTTTATGTATAAGAAATTTTTATTGTTTTTAACGCCCAAACACCTTCCCGTACGTTAGCCGCTGTCCCGGCGACTAACACCTATGTATAACTTTTTAAATATCCTAGAAATATGATTTTTTTTTTTTAAAATTCCTTTTTATTGCATATGCATAAGAGGACCTAGTAACTATTATACCAATTTCAAGTTTATTCGTTTAGTCTTTTTTTTATCAACCATGAATGAGTGCAAGAATTTGGATTATATTTAGGTACCTACCTATATTATTGTTTAAAAACATTTGTACTTAAATAATGCGTTTAAGATAATCAGTATAAAATTTTGACTTTTGGATACTATAAATGTATACATAATACAATGAATTATGGATATAACATTTTTATATTTACAATCATTTATGAGAAGATAAATAAACATATTACGGCTTTTGTAAATTAAGGTATGTCAATATATTTTAACTATGGTTAACACTGTCAATATTCATTTTTGTTCTAACATACAGTGAAATACAAAATGATGCATTATAATTTAATATTTATAGTAGGTACTTAGGTCTTAGGTATCAATACCTACCCATTTTTGAAAAAAATCATTGATACAAGCCAACTAAAAACGCTAAACTACAAAAAAATGTCACTGAAGATTATAAGATTATAATTATAATAATGTACCTACCTATTCAGTTTGTTCATAATATATTCTTGAATAACCAAATTATTGTGGTTCATAAATAAAACATAGCCACTTAGGTATGTCGTACACTCGTTTGCGTAATCAAAATAGGAATGTATAAAACTTAAAGACATATTATGCAAAGCTACATTTTTCTAGTTGTAGAATAGAAGTATAATTAAAAAATTCTGAAAGAAATTCTGAACAGTTATGCTGGTGACATGTAACAAATTAACATTTAAATTAGTATTTTTTTCTGTCAACTTTCTTGATAAGTGCTATTCGATCTCTATGTGCTTCTGTAACTGGAGCTCTTCTGTACAGTTTCAATTCATTTGTGCCCCAACCAGGTATACAAATATTTAAGGACCTTTCTGTAAAACATATACAATGGTTATAGATTTTGTTCAAATATTAATAAAATGATTTCACATTTTACAAGTTTTTAAAAATTATCTCAGTAGTAACCTAAGTATATTTGGACGTCTTTAACTTCTACGATATTTGATTTTCTATGTTTAGCAAATAAGCATGCTGCTTTGACTATTTCTTCGACCAAATCGTCAGATAACTTCAACATAAGATCTTCTACGTCCTCTTCTAGCTGTTCATTTGGATCTACTTCTCTGACTAGTTCACGCAAACCTGCTTTTGATAACAACTGCGAAAAAACAAGAATAATATATTTTAAGTTACTTCATATTAAAATACAAAAAATAGTTTAATAAGTTAGTATAAGTATTTTAGATGTAAAAGACACGAAGCCGAGCCGACAATCATAACTAGGAAGCTATCTATATACAGACACATTGCACAATAAATTGCAATGATAGTAAAAGCTTTCATGTACTTATGCTATTAAACTAATATTTAAAAATAATTCAATTGGTGAGGAAATGGGTTTTAAGTATAATATGTTATTAATGTATTATTTTATTTTACAAAAAACCTACAAATATAATAAATCATAATACTTGGTTGTCAATCTATGTTAAATATTTGAATGATTAAATTGCATAATCAGACATTTTTATATTCCTATAAGTATAAAAACTATCAATTTTTTTATTTTTTCATTCAATGACATTTTAACATAAATTATTGTATATTGACTATTATAACAGTAGGGGTCAAGTGCTGCTGATTTGGCCACTGTAGTTTCTGCATTTTATACTAGCTATCCTGAATGGTTTTTATGAGATACTGTATTCCATAATTGTACATTAATATTTAATATGTGGGTAATGCTTAAGTGAAAATAGTAGCAGAATAGAAATATAGTGAAGACCGATGTGTAGTCTACTCCCACTTTTATGATAATATACAATTTTAACAACTTTATTGATTTATATCCATGTGATAATAACCTAGGGTTATTTAGAAAAATACATACTGGCACATTGTCTTCATTTACCAAGCTGTTCGTGGTAAGTTGTGATGGTATCTGTTGCTGCTGCAACGATGGTTGTTGTTCCTGTGCCATTTGTTGTTGTGGCTGCTGTACTATTTGTTGTTGCTGTTGCTGCTGTTGTAGCGGTAATTGTTGTTGCTGGTGCAGCTGTTGATGCTGTTGTTGTGGTTGCTGAAGTTGTTGAGGTTGCTGCTGTTGTTGAGGTTGTTGTTGCACAGGGTGTTGTTGCAACTATTGATATTGCTGTGGTTGCTGTACACAAATAATAGTTAGTAATAAATAATTTATTCACCTAGCTGTATACTGTAAAAATGTATAATTTTAACCAGACAATTTTGAATTTATATACTATATTATAGTAGTTGATACTTTATTTTTAGAACACCTTATAAGTATCGATACCGAGATCAAAACCTACTTCCTTCTCCCTACTAATTTGGAGGATATTACAACCGCGTTTAAAATTTTAATTTTTTAAACGTAAACATTTTGGTAAACGGTTTTAACCGGTTTCGATCCCTGATTAGAAGTTAAGTAGTTATTTTCGGTAGCTACAAGTTAATAACCAAACTGATGTCAGTTGTGTAGTTGACGGGGCTTTAACGATTGTTTTTAAAGTTATATTGTGCAACCACGATTAAACATGATGTTATGTTTAATTGCATGTGTGCAATTAAGCCAAGGCCCCAGCTGAGGGCTATGGTATGAGAAACATTAGAATTTTTAATTCAATAAAACAGAATTCTTACTTGTTGCAGCTGCTGCATTTGTTGGGGCTGTGGCTGTTGGAGTTGCGGCTGTTGCAATTGTTCGAACTGGAGATGTTGTCTATTACAATATTTTGCTGGTTGGAGATGACTAGTGAAGGGTTATCGAGCACAGATATTGTCGACACAGGAGTGCTATAAAGTGAAGTGACCGTAGACACTGTCGTTTGTTCTACATGCACGACCGGCTACGTGGGCGGATTGATGAATGGAGCGAAGCGATTGTCGATATAATTGCACTGATGACAGCTGCAGTGACTTGCGCAACCAGCAGATTGCTGTGAGTTACGGATGTCGTGGACGGTTTGTTATTGAGAGCCACTACTGTCGGAGTTAGTCTTTTGATAAGCGCTCCTATTGATGGCGTCGTTGAGCTTAGAATTTGGCGTGACTGCCGAAACTGATGGATATTGGAGTGTCGCGATTTCCTTTAGCGCGATTTCAACATGTTTTACGAAGCATAAAATTACCCTCGACAGTAAATATATGAAAATCATCGAAGTAACCTAACCTATAACTATCGAAACAATCCATCAATTGTAAACTCACCCCAAGTTAACCAACTTCGTCGCACTCCCGACGGGTAGTAAAGTGATTCCTTACGTGGACAGCAGTGATGCCATTCCTTGCGACTAAAAACATTTTTATCAACTCTTACCCTATTACACGCAGGACACTATAGAAGCGACACCCCATCAGCTGATCGGTCCTCTGTATCTCTACGGTACAAAGTATTGGACTCTAACAGTTGTACCGTATGAGTACTCTGATAAGACGTTGGTAACGTATACCTATCCCTATTTAACTATATATTCGTAATTATAATAAAAATATAAGAAATCGCCAATACATATATTCCATAATTTATTGTATTCAAATCTTAACACGTTTATTATAGTTACTTTATACTTAATGATGAAGTACTTCATAACAAAGTACAGTAGGTACAATAAATCAGCGGCGTATTTAGAAACTTTTATAGTTAGGGGATGATCCATTGAATGACATACATAAAAGAGGGGGGCTTCACCCTCCACACTCCTCTTTGAGGTTTCCAAAACTTGCTCACTAACAGCTGTACATTTTACACTTAACACACCACATATTTTTTTTTTTTTTACAATTAGAACATCTAGCGATATAAATTATTGTATAGATTAAATTATTATTTGCACTTATAATAAAAAAAAACGAATTTTCTTTGTTTAGTTGCCAGTTCATCAATTACTTTATCAATATTTATGTATATTGACCTACGAACTGATAAAAGTGCTAGTCCTTTAAGACTTCTTCTGAGGACAAAAAAAAATTAATAATGTATTAGATAATAACAAAACATTATAAATTATAATAGGTACTGTATACCTATTATAAAATAATATAAGATAACCCTCATTCATTGAATTTCTGCAGTATGATTTTAATCGCTTTAATGCGGAAAGCTCCGTTCAAGTGTTGACGTAGAAACAGGCAGTCACTAATACTTTAAAGAAAAAATGGATGTTTGGATAAATATCTTTATTGCAGTTTTGTACAGATTCTAGTCTATTTTTTGTTAGATTTCACAGCTTGAAGCTAATTTGAGTTTCCACATTTTAAGTTCACCCAAAACATTATGCTTACCGATAATAGGATAATATAGATCATCTAACTTTAGAAATTCTGTTTTATCGTTATCAGTAAACTCTGAGTGGAATAAGCATTCAAAACCTAGGTATTTAAGCAAGATTTTTGTAAATAAAATAGAAATATACCTTTTAGCTATTACAATTTACAGCAGAGTTGCAGTCAGACACTCTGGTTACTTAACTTACTTACAATTTCTAGTGTGGTGAGAGCCGGTTAGACAAAGTCGACAGGTGTGAATCGCACTACACAAACAACAAACTAGGAAAACAACACCTCCGTGTTATCGACACACACCGAGAGCAGCCAAAATTATTTATAACGGAACGACGCCGGTGGAGGTAAGCTATCGTGAAATTTTGAAATATCTATTGATTTTGACAACTTAAAATGTTCATCATAATAAATATTGCGATTGAGTAGTACCTTTGATTTTAAAGAACTGTAAACATATAAATTTACGATATATTTATGTTTTAATGCCTTTTTTTTAATTCTCGTACTCACTCAGATTTCTCAGTTCTACTCATTTCAAACAATGTTCTGGTTTCCAATACGTGGCTTATATTATTTTTATAATGTTTTACGGTCGTCTTTTTTCGTCTGACAACATGTTTTAATCGACTAAAGAACAAAACAAGAACAAAATATGATTTATAGATCTAAAAAAAATGTTTAACGTGCGATGTATCGATTTTACAATTATTACGCGATTTTTTTTATTATTATTTACTTATTCTATAAGAATAAGAAATATGACGTAAACCCGCAATTATTATTGTATACAATATACATATTTGTTCTGTGATACAGTCTCTATAACGACTATAACTCGATAACTCGAATGTCGGTGGATATGAAAAATTGATTCGACTTATTAACATGTATTTGTCGAGTTACATAGCTCGAATTAATCAAAATAATTTACTAGGGACGAAAAAAGAAATTCGAGTTATCGATGAGACTCAACTGTAGTAGGTATTATTTTGGAAACGAAAAATATTATAATATCATGTGCAGTAGATACACCTAAGTGTACACTGTACAGTTGTTTTAAGTACGGCATTCGGGCGCTCTGGTTAGGTTTTCGGTGCGTCGAGAGCATTATAGGTGAGAGCCGGTAGGGGGAACCGCGAAACGGTCGTTGTTATCGGCGCACACCGAGAGCGGCCAGAACGCCGTCGAGGACGGATCGGTGGTGGCGGCGCGGGCGCGCGGGTGGCGGGCCACCGATTCAAAACGTAATTTCCAACGGTCGGGAACTGTTGTGGTGTCGGCGGCGGTGGCGGGGAGACGATGAGTGGTAAGACAGACGCCGGCGGCGGGGTAAGCAGCGCGGTCGAAGATACGCAGTACTATCTCAAACCGTGGTAAGGAGTGGTAAGCACTGCGCGCGCACCACTACCACTACGCGCGCAGAATAGAGAAATAGGGAACGGTTGTCCCGAGGACTTGTCGCGCCGGACGGATTAAAAAAAGAGAGAACGAGTTTTTTCATCATGAGAGCGAGGGAAACGGCACTGTTCCGAGGACGGACAATGCGGAACAGCTCGCTTTACCGATCCTCGTTACAAGCTCCGCCCATTTGCGCGCATTACGGTTGCCGTGCTCGGTGTTCCGTATATTTCAATAATGTACGCAACGCGTTGACTACGTGGCGGAGCGCGCGCGCCCGTGCGCACACGCGAACACGGCCGGCTGATCGGTTGGCGTGCGGCGCGCGCCGAGTGGCGGACCCGATGTCGGCAACGGCCACGGCGGCGCGCACCTGGTCGACCGACGGTGTACACGGAAAATTATTGTTATTATTATTATTATTATTATTATTACCGTTTTCGTGTTCTCGGCATCCCGCTCTCCGCACTCGTGACCGAGGGTATATTATTTTGTTAACGGGAAACGATTTCAAGGGCCCCCAAAATTGTACACTCGCAGTTTTATAAAATAGGTGTATATTATTTCCGTCGTATTATTTTATTTTTGTAAGACCCTATTATCATTTAAAATAATATGATGTAATATAATGATGGCAAGTGTGGTTAATTTTTAAGGAAAAGAAAACAACAGATGAAACAGTAATGCCATAAAAATTGAACATATATTTATTCGCTGACACTGCACACGCGAAACCAGGGCGGCTGATCGGTTGGCGTGCGGCGCGCGCCGAGTGTCGGACCCGATGTCGGCAACGGCGGCGCGCACCTGGTCGACCGACGGTGTACACGGAAAATTATTATTATTATTATTATTTATTACTATTTCGTGTTCTCGGCTACTCGCTCACCGCACTCACGGCCGAGTGGTATTTTTTGTAACCGGCAAACGATTTCAAGGGCCCCCAAAATTGTACACTCGCTTCGCTCGCAGTTTTATAAAATAGGTGTATATTATTACCCTCGTATTATTTTATTTTTGTAAGACCCTATTGTCATTTAAAATAATATAATATAATACATAAGTGTATTAGCTTAGTACTGTGTATGAACTTAGTACTTTGCTCATAAACAACCATGCAATAAAATGTAACATGGAATGACAGTAATTATTTTTCGACAAAAATAATTATTAACGCGTTATCCGGGCCAGACTAGACCGATATACGGAACCTTTTAAAACCACTGGGAAGCGACCGACCGACAAAACGCATAATATGATCCTACCCCAAATATAATATTCCATAAAAAAAATCATTATTTGTATTTTACTTGGGGGGGGGGGATTAACGCCTCCCCCCGTCTGTACGCCACTGGGACTATACTATACTATTACAACTTTAAATTTTAGAACTTAATTTTTTATTTTTGGTTTCTAACGACTCACCATAATCAATAAGTACATGATAATTGTTTTTAAAATTTAAATTTATTTGAGTCTTAAGGTAATATTTATTGTTCGTTATTTATATTGTACTTTAAATCATAAATCATAGGTAAAATCTAGAGTATGGACATAAATATGTGATAGAGAGATCGATTTTCTCACTTAGGTACACCGTAAATAATAATTTAAGGAATAATTAATTGCTTTATAATTAGGTAATTCATAGTATATTTATTTAAAACTATATTATATTCTTTGGTTGTACTTCATTGGCAACAGATAAGATTTTTTTTTTTACAAAAGAGTTGTGACAAATATACAATTTTTAATATTTTTAAACATTTTTGTTTTAGATTCTGTATTTCTATATGATATACATGTTTTGTAAAAACATTCGTTTACACCATTTAATCTTGGAATCATCAATATTTAGCAGTAGTTGATCGTGATTGCATGTTTGTGTAAATCCTTTCTTTCGATTCAACAAAAGAATCATTTTGTGTGATATTGATAGCAGAAATTGGTTGAATAACAAATCGCACTGTATCTGAAATAGTAAACCAAATATTAAATACATATTGTATAGTAAATTATGGTTAGTAATAAAATGTATTATAAATTATAATAGGTAAACACTAATGTATAATCAGCGTCTCTTGTTCTACAGTGGGAATAGATTACTAAGAAGTTATATGATTTAGTGTTTTGCTTATAATTCCTGTATACACTAAATACTATAGTATATATTTAATAAATTTGAACTAAAATTATAAACAGAAGTACTAACACAATATAATATAATATATTCAAAATGTAAATGAAAAATATTGTTTACCATAACAACCACTATCTGCTGACAGAAAATAACCATTTCTTTTTAGTTTGGACAGATTGTTCGCCATTTTCAATTGATTTATAAACTTCACTATTTTCTGTAAACACACAGTATTTTCTAAAATTTCGTAATTTACATAAAAGAAATTAAATTTATAATAATTTAAACAACTTAATAAATAAATAACTTATTAAATATACAAAATATCTAATGTGATTAAAATTATATTAAAATATCAACTGACATATATTTTAATCAATAATTACTAGTTGTACATGAATAAAAATATAATTTATAATTTCAATAGGTAGTGAAATTTATGTATAATAAACTTATAACAACTATGGTATGAGTTATATAGATTTTGAACAAATTTAAATATGTTATATATTACAGATGTTACTATAATGTTAGTTAAGTTTCCAACAATATTGAATTAGTTAAAATGCTGAATTATTGACTATTTTTTAATTTTTGTGTTCTTAGTACCTAAATAGCTCTGCTATCTTATATTTTTAACTGTTTATTTATCTATAATATTAAAATATTGTTAATTGTATTATGAAATCACAGTTTTTTATTTTAGGTCTCTTTTAAACTTCAAAATTTAAAAAAAATTTGTTTTAGTGGAATGTGGTTCTATAGTCTCAAAAATTTTCAATATTTTATTTGTTTTTATATAAGCCCGTATATTTTACATTAAATGAACTTGTGTGTCAACAAAATATTTTATGCTCAAAGGAATTTTATGAACAATCAATAATAATTATCTGGCAAACAAGTTATACTAAAATATTCTGCATACTGATGACTTATTCACATTCTACAATTTTTTTTTATTATTTTTGCATATGACTTCATAATACATTTGGATAAATTATTTTTAAAAATAAAAAAAATTTCAAAATTATTGATATACAAATGGGTATATTTAAAGTAAGTACACTACACAGCATAAAGAAAAGTATATATATGAAAAAATAACATCGAAACACTTTAACAAAAAAAAAAAAATGATATTAATTAAAATAATAATTTGTAATGGTATATATATAAGTTGTATATATATTTTATTTAACAATTGTTTGTACCGATACCCACAGACCATAGTTGTAGGCCACTTGTAGCATTATAGTAATATTGGAATATAAAATTTAAAATTCATACAATTTCACATACCATACCTTATGTCTTATTGCTATCTAAAAATATTACATTGTACATTGTACATGAAGCATCTGGCTTTTGGGCTTTTTCTATTTCAGTAACAAGTATTACTCTTATGGGTAGCCATTTACAAAACTTAACTGAGCTCGTAGATAATTTATCTAAATTGGTTTCCATTGCTATTTTTCCTTTTTTAGCTTCTATAACAATCGAGCATTTCTCATAATATATTACTTTTTCTTACAATGGACAAGAACGATCCAGAAGAACATCTTCATCATCTATATCATCTTGTATGTACATCGGATTACTGACTTCTGCATTTCCCTGCATTCTTACATGTTAAAATGAAAGACATCTGCAAAAAAAATATCAACAATTTGTATTTATACATATATTAACAATTATGGATTAACACTAGACCTTACCTTTTTCTAAGCATGGTGAGATAATATATTATTACAGCAATGACAAATATGAATATTACACACAAAACATTTATACTGTGTTTATGTTGATGATTTAAAGACGTATATTCTACTATTAATTGTGAATCACATCATGTATTGCCAACATAACCCTTTTGACAAGTAAACAAAAACATTTTTGTTAAAAAAAATATTAATAATTACATTTTTAACATACATTTTAAATTATAAATACTTGATAATAACTACTGATTCTTCAGTCTCTATACATGTGCCACCATTTAAAAAATAATTTGGATAAGTGAACTGATCCGTGCACCGTGAACATATTTTACAATTCAGTTCATCTACAGCAAAATTTGATTCCATCAGCATGTACCATTAGTATAATAATAAAACAAACAAGATCCTGAACCCACAATCATAAAACTGCGGTCAGGTGAACCCCAAAAGCCAACACATCTAAAATAATAAGTTTTATATTTTAAACAATCATATATTATATTATGTATATAATATCATCCAAAAATATCTATCAACAATGATACAAGTAACACCATTTTTGCATAATTCTGGATGACCTAAAAATGTATAGAAGAAATTAATTGATGACATAAACAGGCAGTTATACTGTCTTTGATATAACACTATCCTAAAAATATAAATTTACAAAAAAATGTGTTTAGAATACAAAATGTTAGTAACTTAGTAATTGTGGGTGTCTGAAGGCGCCCAGTACTGATGTAATTTTGTCCACAAAAATACGCCTTATGAGAATAATGATCCTGTTCTGTAGAATCAATCAAATTTTATAATTTTTTTTTTTAACTTATAGAGGGTAATATTCTACAGGCTGCATTGAACTTGGGTTTTCAATATTTTAATCTCATACTTCCTAATATTATGTTTTCAAAAAATTATATTCTACCATTATTTGAAATAAAATAAAAAATCAGAGTTCAATGAGGCCTGTAGGAAGGTTTCTTCTTTTAGATAAAAAATAGTTTTCAAGATTTGATAATTTTACAAGGTCTGAGAATTATTCCTGTGAAGTTGTTTGTTTCGGTATAATATACCATATTAATTCCTATAATAGGGCTAATAGCAGGGTATAAAACATTTTAATCAGTTACTCACTTACTCAGCGAGTAAATATTAATTAAACCTAAAGCTAATAATCCATATTTTATGGAATAGTTAGTAAGAAATAATACTATTATATAAGTAAAAGCATTTTAAGAGATAATTACAGAATGCACAGATTTGGTAGTAAAAACAATAGGTACAAACTTAAATTTTAATGCAATACCACATATTTTATTAATTTATTAAATTGTTTTAATTAAGTTTTTCAAAATTATTAATTACAATTACTGTTTGAATGTTACATAATATTTTAATGCCTAATATAAATTTACCTATTACGTGTTATTTCAATTATATAATATTTTAAGTGAAATTTCAATAATCAGCATTTTTAAAACGTGATTACATCTATATTTTTAACATTAAACAAATTACTTACATCTCACAAATATCAATGGCTATACTACATGGTCGATCTGATTGTCCTAATTTTAAAAATATATCAGGAAGATCTGGAGCAGATTTAATCAACTTATAGATGCATAACGGTTCATCCAGTACAGTATATTTTCACTAATTTCATAGCCAATACTTGAATACCTTTTACAGACTCTTGATCTAATTATGTATAAAAAATAGAAGTAAAAATTAATTGAAAGTTTAAGATTAATTTCAAATTAAGAATAAAAAATGTGAATACCTACTATCCGAGATTACTTTATGGCCTGTAATATTAAAATGAATAGCATCAATAGTTCCATGTTGAATAGCTGAGTAAAATAATAATGAAAAATGTGAACAATTCAATTATACTCTGCATAAATGTTTATATGATTGCATGACTCTAAATGGTGTGTTCAAATTTGGATTTTCAACTATAGCAACACTATCAATTTTATCCACTCGATAATACATAAGAAATGTAGTGTAATCTAAAAATATAAATATTAGAAATAATATATTCACAAGATTACTTGGTCTCATTCAATAAAAATAGTTCTTGATGTCCTCCATTACGTTTAGTATAAATTTTAGATCCTTGAGGACTATTTTTTTTAAATAAGTGCTCATCTTTAGGGTGTTCCACAACGTTTTAATTCCTCGGACGCAGATAAACTATTAATAAGGGGAACAATAACGATGACGATCCTTGTACATTCGTACTGAAAAAAATAGTAAAATATTAAAGAAGTAAAAATTCACTCACACCAATGCGTTTTTTCTTACCTTTTGGATCAATAGTATATCCAATAGCACAACGGCAAATCCGATGATCTTAGCTAAGCAAAGATGAAGCACATTCCTCCTCCATTGTTTGAACAATAGTTAATACCCACTTGTAATGATAGACCGTAAATACTCAATGCATCTATTAAGTAGAAATGTATAAAATTAATTTTTTTATAGGGTAAACAATTTTATTTAACCTTAATTTTTGTATTTTAAGGCAACTTTGATTTACTTTATAAACTAGCCAGTTATATAGTTAACCATGGACTACACTGTACTTTGACTCAATTTATTTCACATCAACCCACCTCTTGTTTAAATGATTCTGAAATATTAAATAGTTTAAAATTAGTTTAATAATTAAAATTTGTGCCACCTAACCATTGAACCATGGACATTGTCATAGTGGACATTTTATGCTAAGTAGCCAATTTGCTTCCATAGAAAAAAAAAAACCTCTGCATTACATTGCTACGTGCTGAGACTCCTTAAATACGTACACAATTATATTACAACTATCAGATATTGACTTCTGATGACAACCATTGACTTTGAAGGGGAAGATAGTTAATATAACAATTCAAGCACTTTTGAGTTTTGATATAAACAAAAACATAATGAGGGGCTCAAAATACAGATCGTAAAAATAGTCAACTTTGGGGATACCTTTAACTTTACTTAGCTCATTTCTAGGAAAACTAAATACGTTACAAAATGTAAGAGGTATAATGCGTTGAAAAGAATTAGAAATCATATGAAATAATAGAGTCGGCGTTGACACTGTCAACTAAAGCGACTATGTGTTGTAGTATTATTATGTAGCAACTTTGTAAAATTTTAATCGATAAGCCGCAGCTGGATGCACGAGCATGGGTAGTGAGAATTTCTGTCGGCCAGCAGCATATACACAACGATTTTGTGACGGCAACAATTCTTATTGTAAGGGACAAGAGAAGTAGAGGGTAGCACTATATAGTGCCGTAAGTCACGGCAGTCTACGAATTCATATTATATTAAATTATGATATATTATGTTGAGGGTAAAGTGTTCCACTTATATTTTAATCTAAGTAACCATCTAAGTAAACACAACTTTAAATCAATAGATTCATATGTAACATTTAACAGCCAGCGAACGTATCAAAATCCAATCTAGTTACCCTTTTTAAAATTAGGCAAATATAATAAAATTAGTATTACAAGTGATAGAAAATAAATGGTAACATCTCAACGACAGCAACTTTCAAACAAAAGATACCGACAAAATCCCCGAGCCATTCATATCAAAGGAGCAGACATTGTCAATACGAGGGACAGAAACACAGCATATTCAGATGTACCAGAGCCGTTGAGACCATAGCAACTTCACATACACACAAACTTATGACTAGGTACTGTACAATTATAGTTACTAAAAATACACTATTCTATATTTAACTGTGAAAATTGAATACAACTTTATTTCAAATCATCTTCTTCTGTACCACTGACACATACAATAACAGGATAGCCCAGAACAGCCAATTTTCAGACGTGATTTACGACACCAAGAGTGAGCAGCTTCATGCTAGTCAAGTTTTTGAATTATTAATTTGTACTGGAACATTTCGTCGTTCCGAATATTCTATGACATGTATAATGATTTCACTGTTCGAACATGAACAGTCAACATTTTTGATGCATTTACACAACAAAACGGTTTAAAATCATCGAGCCTACGCCCGCTACTCTGGACTGTCCCTTTCCATCGGCGGCACTGTGCGCGCGAGGAACGCTACGATATTACTACCAACTCTTAATCTCAACAACCCTCAGAGCATACGCCATAGAACAATGGTAAAGTGAGCATAACTTACCTTTATGCTCGCAATCGCCACCGTCGGCTAATCGCAGGCGAAACCATTATTACATTGAATTGTAATCCGTGAGTGCGACAGACAAAAATGACGAGCACGCTCCGCGCAGGTACTGCAAAATGTACAGACACATTCGTCGGAAAATCAATAAGACTGTATTAAAGTTCTGTGCGTTGTTTCCTGTTTCGTTTCATACGTATTATCTATTCGTATTTATCTACTCTGTGGTATTATCGCAGTGTTAATTCATTATCAACACTTGCAATTATTTTGGTATTGATTATTACCCAAATTGTGATTGGAACACCTGTGCCATTACCCCGTATCGTAAGAGGGAACACGTCCACTTCGGCTACAGCGCTTTTTCTGCGAACATAATATTATCACAGAATAGATTAAATCAGAATTTCATTTATTTTGTTATATTGTTTTGTTATGTACTTAAGTGTCTAAGGTCTCAACGAGTCAAGAACGATGGTGCAAAAAACAAATTGCAGGCAATCATTGTTTTGTGATTTGCCGAGCCAACGATCCTTGAAAAAAAAAACCAACGTTACGAGTACGCGGTGTTGGAGAAGTTACTTTTTTTTTGGTAGTTAAATTATACTACTAATTCCTTATCAAAATTGTAACTAAATTATTTTTAAGTTACTTTTTTTTTATTTCGTCGAGTGACATTACTTTTTGAGTTTAAAAAGTAACTCATTTACAATAGAAGTTACTTTTTTTCATAAGTATTACCGGAGCTTAATAATCATGTTGTCAGTAAGTCAATGCATAAACTAAATAATGAAAGTATGAAATTATTAACAGGTAGGTAGGTAGATTCATTTTACTAGGTACCTGTTTATAAATTATAATAATTATATTATTATAAATTTTAATATTAACATACATTATCAATAAGTTCTTAAAATGTATTAAACCATAAAAAAAGTAACTTAAATTACATATAAATTACTTACAATAAAATGTAATTAGATTACCATCAAATTACTTAAAAAGTTTTTTTATTATTATTTAATATATTAAAATGTGTCAGCATATGATATGCTATCACAAGTTTAAACAATTTCACAATTTTACAAAATATAATATTTACTTAAAAAGTAATTTTGTTACAGTAACTTGTAACTTTAGTTAAGTTACTCTCAGGCCCGGATTAAGGCGTAAGCAGTGTAGGCTTCAGTCTACACAACCACGGATTTAGGGGCACGGGCACTACATGCTATCCTTATTTTTTTTTTTTAAACTAGAAAAATTGTACAATCTGTAAAATAATTATTGACAATAAGCACAATACTATCCTGATGTTATTTTTATTTAAATAATATCGGAAATTTGAAATAGTAATAATCAATGCGTTTTGTCGTGCGGTCTTCTGAACCTCGTTTTATTTTTAGATTGTTATTTTTCCGTAGAACCGGTCGCACAACGATAACGTATGTAGAGCCGCAGACGGCAGACAATGCCAGTGCGTTTACTTATTTATATGCGAGTAGTGCGTTTTATATATAGTTTAGTGTTCGATATTTATGTAAAAATGGATCAGAAACGACATATTAGTGGAGCACAAGCGAGAAAGCGTGCAATTGATAAAAAAGAAAAAGAAGTGATTTTACTTAGTAAAATGTAATTCTACTACTTCATTTTTTATACTTCTCCAGGAACTATACAATTTTTTTTCTAGTTCACATATTGATGTGGCTAATAAACCTAAAATAAAGTTTTATTATTTATTCAAGTATCGAGTAGAGAAATGTGTACAATATTTTTTTTTAATTGGGGGCACCAAATTTTTTACAGCCTATGGGCACTATAGATCTTAATCCGGGCCTGGACTTACTCTCCATCACTGCAAGTATGTAATACTCAATATTTTTCTTTTACAAGGGAAATCTATACCTATTGATTTGTATACCTATTATCTTAAATACGTTTGACTATGAAAACTTAACGAAAATCGGTCAGAAACAAAAAATCGTATATTACCTAGCCAAAAAAACATATTAGTGTTAAAAATTAATGAAAGTGATATAATATACTTTTATTAACTCACTGGTCATCACTCATTATATATAAGGTATAAAATGTATTCATTCATAAAAAAAATAAATATTTTTTCCTAAGCTATAGTAAATTAAAGATTTGTAAAGGGGAACATAAATTAATAACATATTATAATAGACAGCCCAGCTCCTCCGTTTTAGCTAATAATATGAATATATGGTGCGTCAATAATTTTAACAACTTCATTTTTCCTAATATTCAATTAAGTAAATTTTTGTATTGAGAATAAATAAAAAAAAAAAAAAAATCACAATGCTTGGATTACAGAATAAGACATTCATATTACTACTGTATTTATGATCTAATTTGTGACCTATAACAACTATGGTAAGGCTCGCAGGTTAGGTTGTGTAAGATCTGCCACCCAGCCATATGCAAGACAAAAAGGCGAGATTTTTATGATACAATTTTATTAGACCGAATTATACATAATATAAAACTGTTAGACAAAACAACTTAATGGCACAAAATGAAAAGTCTAGTATAAAATAATATTTAATTCAGGTCTCAGTAAAACCAATAAAACATTTTATTACACTGAAAATTAAAATATTCAGTACTTACAGGCTAAAACTAAACATAGCGACATAAATCAAGATACAAAACACAATATTAATATTATACACAATTATATTATATAATTGTATTTTAAACTTACAAAAATATGTGTACCCTATTTGAAAAAGATTAGATAAAAATTAAAACAAGAATTATAAAAGACATTCTTAAAAAATTATTTTTATTCTATTCAAATTGTTTTTATAAACATATTTATTTATTTATTAAATTAAAATAATTAGTAATTAAACTATTATAAACTAAGTTAAGTACTTGTATTATGTATACAAATATCAAAATTACAAGTATATAAACAGATTACATTATTTTAAGTTTTTACACATGAAAGGATTAGAGAAATAAATTAATATTAATTACTAACTATGTTAAAAAATTATATTCTAATCCACCTATAGTTGTGTGTAAGTGAATGCCCGATGAATTAAAACAAATATTGAGTATAAAAGTTATTAGGTATACCTATAAATTATGATTTTTGTTTTAGAGCATCGTAATCGAGAAAAATATTTACCATTTAAAAAGATATTGTGGACTTCTGCACATATTTAACTTTTGATTTTGTTCATAACAATAATTTTTTTTTATGTAAGTAGGTAGGTACCTACTTAAATAATTGTAATTACTTAATACTTAAAGTTTATAATGAATGAAGGATAATATTTTAATAAGCTGATAGTATTAATTTATTATCTATAAAAAAAAAAAAAAAACAGTTTCTAGGTTATGAAGTATTTAAATTATTTTAGTGACTGTAAAAACAGTTGTTTAACAAAACATAATAATAAGGGGCAATCCTAAACTAATCTATAAAATAAAAAATAAAAATACGCAAGATTATAATTATACATCAACTTAAACAATGACAAATATACTCAGTCATTTTTTTTACAACTCATCGTGGGTGTCAACAGTTGTGGATGCAAGTTCTTCATCTTCCTCTGCATTCTCATTATCAGGTTGGGCATCACTAGATGACTTTGATTTCATCTTTTCTTCTTTGTCAAGTGCTATCTTCATTATTTTTTCGCCCTCCTAGTAAAATACAAATTATTTTAAAAATTACATTCAATATTTTTAAAATATAGATTTTACTTACAATTCTTAATTTGATGATGTCTTCTGCCTTATCTTTAGCTACTTCGATGTTGTCTGTGATCAAAATATTGTCAAAAATAGTACCAGATTTTACTTGCCACAAGTCAAAACCAACAGCACAAATTTCTTTTCTTGCATATAATTTATCATCCTGTTTGTATTCTGGATTGACAATTTCTGGATGTACCCATACCCCCTTTGAAAATCATAGATATAAAATTTAATCTTACAATGATTTTAAATATAAAAAACTAATAGAATGGAATTTTAATTTATTCATACCTTGTATTTTGGATTATCAATCTGTTTTGGTTTCCATTCACCCTTGAAGTCTGGATTGTCAATCATTGCTGGCTCCCAATCGCCGTCCATTTCATCGTCCCAATCTTTTGGTTTGGTGTCAGTTGGGTCAGGAATGTATTTTGGCTCATCCCAATTTTCTGGTTTCTTATCATTGGGGTCATCAATAGTAGCATTCTCCTCCCAATCTTCAGGTTTCTTAACTTCAGGATCCTTGATTTTCTTAGGTGGCAAAAAGTTGAAATCAGCTTCTAATTCACCAGATTCTACATTTTCATTGTCAATTAATACTTCATAAGTATTATCAGGCTTTACAATAAGTGTGTAAACATGAGTGTAGACATCATCAAGACAACGGATATCTTTATTGATCAGTACGTTTTTGCCATTGTAGCTGAAGATAACATGCACCTTCTTTACAGCAGGTCCACAAATGTCAGGTCCTAGAAATAAACACAACTTTTATTTAAAGAATAGAAATTATTGAAGTAAAATAAATTTAAATTTAAAAAAAAAATTTATAAATTAGATATTTTTAAAAGAAAATGTTAAAAACATCAAAATAATGAATATGTACAAGTATAGAATAAAACAAAAAATATTATACCTATTAATTATGATTTTTATTCTAAGATACAGCCCCTTAACGGCAGACAATTATGTATTATTCAAAAACAGATTTTTATAATTTGTTTTGTACCTATTTAACTCTTGGTTTTATTTATAATCATAAATTCATATTGTTATATTTTGTTGATACATTTTTTTCGAGAAATAGGTAGGTACTCAAATAAATGTAATAATTTGTCAATACTTAAAGGTGTAAAGGTGATGGTATTTTAACAAGCAGATAATATTAGTTATCTTAAAATTAAAACAGTTACCGAGCTATGAAGTATTTAAATTATTGTATGGACCATAATAACATGATTATTATTTGCAAAAAATGTATGCGTGACATTGCAGAAATCTATCAACATGCACTTTAAAAATATTCAATGATGTATAAGTCTGCATCATAATACAATTTTGATTACTTATTATGCAAAATATTTGAACATAATTATGATCATCAATCTATAAGTCATTATAAATATATAAGTACTTCAGTCTTAAAATTACCAAGTACCTATAAAAATAATTTAGGTACTAATCTATAATTCATTTATTTAAGCATCACAAATTTATGCTCCGTGTGGCCATACAAATATAAAATACATGCATTGACACTCCAGTAAGTAAAACATGGTGTTTAGGAGCATAATTAATGTGTGACCTATTGTTATTGTAGTTAATCGATTACTGTTAACGCTGCATACTGTATTGTATATAAACTGCATAAAACAATACTATACTAAATAAAATAATAAATTAATATTAAATATTTTGAGCTTTAAGAATTTAAAAAAATTAAATGTAGATAAGTACATGATTTTGGCTATGTATCAATAACAAATTTCTTTTTTTAGCAGTCTAAAAAGGTATCTTATACAAGTTTTGTGCACCGCCTTATGTGAATCTCACAAGCCGCCACTGCAAGCAACTTGTGACGCAAGTGGGGTGTCCTAAGTAGGTATACGTTTTTAAGTGTATATTTTTTGATAATTATAAACTTAAAATTTTTACAATATACATATTATCACAGTTTGAGCTGCACTAACAAAATCTAATACAACTAATACAAAAAACTATACATATATAATTACCAAACATGATTTCGTATGGCGTTTCACCGTGCATCTGCTTTGGATCCAAATCACAGTTGAACAGCTTAACGTATCCACCGCCGCAATCAATAGTCTGCTCGTGTTTAACTGTGTACTGGACGACAAGGTTTTTGCCTTCATTACTGAACGGCAAGAATTTCTTGGACAATGCATAGAATCGAGTGTCCTGTGACGTCTGTATGCCCTTGTCGGTCTCGACATCGTTGTAGAAAGCGCCCGAGCTGCGAACAAACTTGCCGAACTCCTTGCCGGGATATTCCGAGTACGTCCACTCAATCTCAAACGAATCTGTAAAACGATGTAATGACATCAAATAAACATTAGCCACAATAGCAATAATTTATAATATACATACCATCGAGGAAGTTCTCTTCAAAATAGATTTCCGCACAAACGACTTGGGTGATAGCCATACAGAATAGTGCGCACAGTGACATCTCCGACAGTGCAGCTCTCATGTTGCACGAATATTATAATATTGTACGATTATATATTAAATAAATATATTATTAAACTTTACGAGCGACGCAAATCTTCTGCCGACGAACAAAAAAAAAGGACGAGACCGACCGCGATGCGCGTTTACAGGTGGGTACGTTCAAGGGATCGAAATGTAATGCGAAGTGGGAACTGGGTCGTGCGGACACTATGCCACTATAGCGTGTTGTTGACGGTGGCGGTGACAGCGGAGGGAAATATTGTGTTTCGGATTTTTGAATTTAAACCAAACGTGAACACCCGTGATTGGCCCGGTCGATCGGCTGACTACCACACACAGATACACCAATATTATTATGACCGCCTCAAAACATGCCGTAGAGGTAGCCGTCAATGCCGGTAATACCTAACCTATGAAATAAATCGCGACGCTGCCATTATTAACACCGAGTGTCGCCAAAATTTGAACGCGTTAAGGTCCCCACACACTGCAGCGGTAGCGGTAAGATTCTTTTGCCTTGACGGTGCCACCGCGATGACAGAAAATTGGGTCCGGACTCATTTTATCACCACCGCTGCAGTGTGTGGGGACTTTATACCTATATAAAATAATATAAACACGTTAATCGGGAGGGTTCACCCTTCATTCAAATCATGCTATTAATTATTAATGAATTGTTCCGTGTATCATCTGACGTTATCAAGGTATTCAGTTTTAATCTAGTAGGTACCTAGGTATATAAAAAAACGGTCAGTGGAGTTATCTGGTCATATTTGTGGGGAGGGGGGATTGAAATATTTACCCCCTACCCCCCTCCGCCCCCCGCAAAAAAATTTGTTTCTATCTTAACAACCTCTTAGTTGAATCATTGTGATCTGTAATTTGTATATAATGTAAGTAGATTCATGTATAAATGCATGCATAGTGCATGCATGAAAATAAATAATTACTTATACTGTTTAATAAAGTTTTAAAATGTACTTTTTCTAGTAGATTTGTGGAATAATCTGCTTAGACGTAAAAATGTAAAATACTCAAAATTGCAAATTTTAAAAGGTTACCTCGGAACTAAGTCGACTCACAAATTCTGATTGTACCATTGTGCTTAACTTGTTGAAATATACATAAAGGTTTCCGAAAAAATTCCCAAAAATCGAAATAAACTACGTATTTTATATATATTATTTGTGCAATATTCCAATAGTGATTAGTGTTTATTACGAAGTAATATTATCTTAGTTACGAGCTAGCTACCATAGCCAATAGAAGATTTCGATTTTTTATTTGTTGTGTCTATAAAATATACTATATTAGTACCAACTACCAATAAATAATAAGTACATAAATATGGTGATTAGCTTAAAAAAAAACACAGCGGTTACGCCAAATTTAAAGTTAATATATAGAAAATAATGTTAACTTAATTCTGTTTGAAAAAAAAATTCATCTTTATAGATCTTGATTTTAGAATGCCTATAATAATATTTTTTCAAGAAACGTATCAAAAATTATTTTATTAAATTTTTTATGGTATTAGATTATTATTTTTTTTAATTTAAAATCGCGCATAATACTGCAGTCCGCAATTATATTAATGAATAAAACCATTTGAAATCTAATATATCAAAAACATTTGTAATTTTGTTAGTTTTAATCAACTGAAAACGCTAAGTTGTTTAGATAACTAACTAGTCAAAAAGTTAAAAAAAAAAAAAATAAATAACTTTTTAATTATTTATCCCGCATTTTCATATTCTGCGACAAATTTTCATGCGTCTGATTAACAACGTAGGTAGCTATAAAGTCGACAGTTATGCAATAGAAAAAGAAAAATATTTAAAAATATAAAGTTTTACGTAGATACGTCACATTATAATTAGATAAATGTGAATTAGATGGTATTAAATTTAAATTCGATGATATAATATAATTGTATACGAAAAACGATTCTGAGCTGAGATGATGGTTTATCAGTGTGGATATTTTATATTACATTTATATATTTCTTATTATTATTACGGTAGATGGTAAGTTATTAATATTATAAAACTATAACAAAATAACTAAAATCGTTATTCGTTGTTATTTAATATGTATATTTGTCCAAATTTTATCATAAAACAACTATTTAAAAAAAAACTGTGAGTTTATATTTTTGAGAGTTTTTAGTTACAGAATAACCTCCTTACGTGGAACCATGTTTTAAATATTCAATTCTTAGCTATAAAACTTGAAAATTTTATAAATTTTTAACTACAAAATCATTTTTAAATTTTAAATTTGTTAAATGTTGTCAAAAATCGAACTTTAAATGTTTATAAAAAAAATTGTGCCTATGTATGTTTTTTAACTACTATTGTAACAATATATAAGGAGACTTGTATTACATTTTCAAGCTTTTTGGCACAACGAATACAATTTTATTCACGTTTATAGAAAAAAAAACTAAAAAAAAACAGTAAAAAGAATAATCCGTAAATAGCTCTAAACGAAACAAATATTTTGAAATTTTATTAAGTATATTGAAGGAATTGAAAAAATAAGCATAAGATATAAATTAAAATTATCTATAGTTTTTCGGTTTTGAATTACAACAAAATAAAAAAATCGCTACATGAGAAATCGAGTGAATTTCCAATGTTGTAAAAGTTAGAACTTCAAACGCTCATAAAAATGTAATTTGACTTTCTTGTAGACATTTTTTTTTTTGATAAAAGTAGAAAATTTTATGAGGAATCTTGTACTACATATTAAAATCTTAGATTGAAAAAGAAAAGTTTTTATGAATTTCTAACTCAAAATAATTTGAACATTTTCGAATTTTTACTTATTTTTCTAAAATTTGAACTTTAAATGCTTTTTAAAAAAAATTGTGACTATGGATTTTTAATATTTTTCAAAAGTCATTGTAACAATATATTTGGATCCTTGTATTAAATTTTCGAGCTTTTTTACCCAATAAATAAAATTTAATTGACATTCGTAGAAAATAAAACTAAAAATATTGGAAACTGAATATATCCGTAAACAATACAAAACCAGTCAAAATATTTTGAAAATTTGATCGTGTATAAATGCTAATATAAAAATAACCAGTGAAAATGTCATGAACATACGTTCATTCATTTTAGAGTTACAGGCGTTACAGCAAAAACCAAAATCGATTTTGCGTAAAAATTCCCGGTTTTCCTTAATTTTTTTTTTTTGTTTGTCCCTGCACTTTTGAAAACTATGAGGAATTTTAAAAATGCCCTCCCAAATGCACTAACTAGATTCAATTTCCCATCGAACAATTAATATATTAATATATACCTACATTATTATATTATGTTTCTTTTCATTCATAACACATGTCATACATATTATAGGTAGTATTAGGTACCAACTTTCATGCACGACCCTCGTGCATTTACATATAAATATATTCCAACTATTAGTTAGTAATTAGTAATTACCAATTTAACATTGCAAATTTGTGTCAATAATTTCTTAGCTCCTAAACAATATACCCAATATTTTTTTATAAATATAGGTATGTTTTTGAGCTATAATAAAATATAATGATGGTTAATCAAATACAACCGGGCACCGGCCCATCTGACTACTTCTAAAATTAGATCGTGCCTCAAATGATGCCACCGTCTACTTCGTCTATTACTTATTACTTATTAGTATTACCTAAATGGCTAAAGTCATACATTAATACTCAGCCAGGTACATATATATGTATAAAAGTTAGTGAGATAATTTATTATGGTTGGATATAATATTAACGTAGAAAATATGTGTATGCCGTCATTTGATAAATTGTTTAATATTTTAGTGTTCAAGTTGTGTTGTTTTTTTTAAGATCAACTCTTTTTTCAAGCTTTTTGACCGGGCTGAATTTGTTGTAAAAATAGCTCAAAAAGAGTCATAATATATTTTCGAAAATTACCTATAGAAAAAGATTTAATAGTTTGGTAAAAATATCATGTATTTTATACGAATATTCGTTTTTGAGTTATTACAACAAAATAATATAGAGAAGAACCTCGATTATTCGAATCTCCGTTTTATAGTATACAGAGAAGCTATTGTTAGTGGCAGCGGCGACATTGCATTCAAGAGGGGTAAACTTAGTATGGGTGCCGTTTTCCCATTCTGTGTTTACCCTTCTTGAATGCAATTCACCGCTGCTATTATTAACAATAGAATGGCTTATCTGTATATAATGAAATAAATGGTTAGACGGACCCTCTATTATCCGAACGTTAGTGAGACTTTGCTGCAGAAAAGCGCGTCGCAGTTTATCGTCAAATGGTTCTACAATAATTCTATTTCATCAAAATTTAAACTTCAGACCCGCATAAAACTATTTGTGTTCGAAATACGATCAACATTAAATTTATATCCAAAAATGAAAAGTTCCAAAAAAAACCATAGTATATTGCTACCTACTAGATATTTGTCATTTACAAGGAAAATCTATGAAAAGGGGTCAAGTGGATGTCGCTCCGCTGTACAGTAGGCTACAAGTAGATCACTGTACTAAAGTGGATGGTATTAAATTTGAATTTAATGATATAATATCATTGTATATGAAAAACGATTCTGAGCGGAGACGGTATGTCAGTCTAGGATTTTAAATTATATTGATATTGTTATTTTGCGGTAGCTGCTAAGTTGAATTAATATTATTCATATTATTTAATTATTAACCTTAAATTATCAGAGATACTAAAAAAATATTATAATATATACTTTTACTCGTTAAAATTGATTTTAATATGTAATTTTGTCCAAATTTAAACTTAAAATGTATGTAAAAAATAACCGTGTTTATATATTTTTTAGATTTTTTGTTTATAATATGTACTATTTATTAGAATCTTTATTTTAAATTTTCAATCCTTAGTTATAAAAACTGACCATTTTATAATTGTTTAATTACAATAATTTATAATTTTTGAGATTTTGATGAATTTGGTCAAAATTCGAACTTTAAATGCTTTATAAAAAAAAATTGTGCCTATGTATTTTTAATATTTTTCAACTGATATTGCATTAATATATCAGGAGCCTTGTATTAAATTTTTACACTTTTTGGCCCAACAGATAAAACTTTATTGATATTTATTGAAAAAAAAACTAAAAAAAGTACCAACTAGATTCACTTTCCTATGAGAAAAGGTACTATTGAAGAAAATCGAAGCATTTTTACTGTCCTAAAAGGTGATGACAGACACAAAAATAAAAAAAAAATTTTAAAAAAAACACACACCATTGTAAAATCAATACATTCTGATACCAAATATGTTTTTGTTAATGACTAATAAGTAACCATGATTACGAAAATATAATAAAAATCAGTCAGAAACATATTTTTATTGTATATCCATTATCCAGCCGAAAATCATATTTATGTTAAAAATCATGCCTACGTATTTTCAATATTTTTGTATTAATATATCCTAATGATGGGAAAAATTATTTCAGCATTTATATTTATTATTATAATATTATAATAATATCATATATACATGTATAATGTATATCCAGGACACGTGTGTCATAAATCATAATCTTATATTCGTTCTGAATCTATTAATTATTATTACGGAGTCTCACCATATAGGTATAAGGTATAATATATATTTTTGATTACTTTACGAAATGTATAATAATAATCCTTCGCGCGCGTATTTCAAACTACATAAACTAGTTTCATCACTTGTATAGTTGCTAAAAATTGCTGTATTGCTGCAAACAAGGCCGTGATTATGATTTTGGCACACTGACTTTGATTATGATTAATTTTTCCTATTTTAATATTTTTACACAATATTTATTATCAACCACAAATCAAAAACAACTGTCCTATGATTACTAAATTAAAATTATAAACTATATATGACAAACTACAATGGAAGACTGAATTATATCATATTATTGTTATTCTCATAATAAATAGTTGATGTCACAATGCTCTTTTGCAAAGTTAAATAATATTTAGATACCTATAGGTACCTATTTTGCTATTTAATAATACAGTGTCAGCATTTCTATAGCATATTATATGGTATAAGCCTAAAGGTATAGTTATATAAATTTGTGTTATCCAATTTAGTATGGCAAAAACCGACAAATCTACAAAGCCTGAAAGTTATTCCTGTGAAGTTCTTTTTTTTCAATATAATACACCCAATCACCCCCCCCCCCCCCCCGGGTATATAAATAGGTGTCGGGTAATAGATTAGTGGAAAAGTATTATAATTAAGTTGACAACTAAAATATTAAATTACATTTTAAAATTATTTAGAATTGCGGAAAAATTTGAATAACTGGCACCGGGCCCCTAAACATCAATATCCTCTTGTATTCTTCCACTTGGTATTACTCTGTCACAAGTTTACTGTGACATATAGATATAGACAACGTTATAATAGTTACCTACTATCTACCATGTTGGTAACACGCAAAAAGTAAAATTAAAATTTCGTTTATAATTTTCAATATTTTTTACCGAGCATATTAAACATTTTGAACAACATGTTCAACATTTTAAATTGTCGTAAATCGTAACTAGATTGTCGGATGTTAAATAGGTATTAGTATATTATACATTCCCTTTATGTTGGTAAACAGTGGATTGTTATCGGTTTGTTTAATGTACAGCATTTTATCATACACATAATGCTATAGGCTTTATTTAATTTTGTGTTTTTATTACCTACCTAATATACCTATAGTTTATGTAGTTAGACACTATGTGCATTCGTTATCTGCAGCTGTCATAAATATATTGTGAAGTCCGTGTATTCATTATACAAACTCAAAGCGACAAAAGCGAAACGAGAGGAAAAAAAATCTTGTACATATATGTACTGTGTATCTATATAATATTAAAAATATTCAGCCCAGACGAAAATCCCGACGTCATGAGGTGGTGCCGGCGGCGGTGGGAGATATTTTATTAGGCTTTTTTTCGGGATGCTGGCAGCACATATGTGCGTGGTTCAGAAGGTGTACCACGGGAACGTTAACCTCGTGTCGGTTTAGTCGGCGAAGGGGTGTGCGGTGCGTGTACGGGGCAGAGGAGGGGGGTTTATTATTAGTATAATGTTCGGAATGTGACTGTTAAAACATAATAATATATTACATGATCGTCTATATAGGTAGGTAGGTATTAGGTATATAATACATTATATGAATCGTATATATATAGGTAGAGGTAGATAAATTACACGGATCGTCTATATAGGTAGGTATATATAATATTTTTGTCGCCGTGTTTTAGTACGGCGGTGGGTCTCGAATAAGAGAGAAAAGTCGCCGCCGCCACCACCACACCGCCATTCAACGAAATCTTTAAGGCGCGCCGGAGAATCGACGGTGCAGGACGTCGTTTGTTACTATTCTTATTATTACCTAATTTATTTTTTTAAAGTAATATATACCCACCATGTGCATTGCATCTAATGGGAGGGTGGGTGGGGGTGGGGTAGCGCAGCGCATCTAGATTCTAGACGACTCTCATTAAAAATACTACAGACCACCCGTCGTATTGTACATTCGGTATGCATCATTATGTATTCACTCAAATGATGATGATGATGGTGATTACGATGATCATAATAATAATAATAATAACAATAATACTA
This sequence comes from Nasonovia ribisnigri, assembly GCA_027563435.1. Taxonomy (NCBI): domain Eukaryota; kingdom Metazoa; phylum Arthropoda; class Insecta; order Hemiptera; family Aphididae; genus Nasonovia; species Nasonovia ribisnigri. The sequence continues at coordinate 26,203 of JANEHU010002746.1, read as the reverse complement.
ACGCTACCTACGAATATATTATAATATATTATAACTATCTCAGCGCCGCCCGACGATTATTACATATTTAATATTATTATGTATAAGGTCTTGGTTTCAATGCAAAATGCATAATTTTTTGGTGCTACGAGATTATGTATTCCAAGTACCTACATAATTTGACACATGTAACAGATATAGGTAGGTACTTCAAAAAGTGACACTTTTATTTTGCATTTTTTTACATCTTTCACTGTTTTTCATTTTTAGGTCCTAATTTGATATATGTTTACACACATATATATTATACATTGTACAAGCATCAAGCTTGATACATTATGATTGCATATACTCTGCCACCCGTTGTAGTATGAACACCGAAATGATAATGACGATGATGATGACGATGATGGTGACGATAACGATAGTAACAATAATAATAATAATGGTATATTACAGTTTATAACCACGCAGCAGAAGAGAGGGCGACTGTATATATTATTGTGTAGTCTGGCTTTTGTTGCCACGAAAAACATCTGCCGGCCTTGAATGCATCGCCGCACGCTACGACGCCGAACAACCCCCCTCGTTACTGGGCGGATAAACGTGTTTTTTCAGCCGTAGTCGTCGTTGTGCAGGATACGTATTTTTATGGCTACACACGCAGCCACCGGGTTTGTTTGGAGGGAATTTATCTTTGTCTCTTCTCTCTCGTATTTTTCGTTTTTTTTTCTCTGTTCTTTTATAATAATATAATAAATAAGTACGTACAAATATCTACCTACATTTTTATACGACACGATGGTAGATGCTCGCGATTGGCCGACGCTAATGCTGCGTTGCCGTTTATATTATTCGTTTAATATTATAACACGACCTGCACCACTGTACATCATATTATGTGAGCACCAACGTTGACATGACAAAATGCATACATCTATATTATTATAAATTATCCGCCGATATAAATAAAATTTAAACGCCGGTAATCGCATCACTTAAGAACTGCACGACTGATTTGGCCAATCTTTTTTTTTCTTCTTTATTTTCCCAATAAGAGCTTTAAGGAAAGAAAATTAAAAGACCTGCCCAGAAATTTGGAAAATTTGAGAAAAACTGATTAAATGAGAGAAAACGAAAATTGTTATTTGCTTATAAATATAGTTACCATTGGTTACATATTACAGATTATAATAGTAATGGTAGAAATAATTAGTAGTTAGTAATTGAAAATGTGCGATATAATATTCCCTGTGACACATCTTGTTACGAAGTCAATGGCCCTTTTTAAAATTGATTTGTGCATAGCAGCTCACGGTGGACATTATGAACAACATATTATACATTTAAAAAAAGAAATAGAGATCATAAATATGATATCAAAGACTTGTGTGTTCTCTATTAGTTATTAGTTATTACCTATTGGATTAGAATTAGTTATCAAAGTGGGAGAAGCTTGCAGTTTTACAATATTAGCTACGTGTATCATATCCTATGTACGTTCAAATGACATTAATATTTTAATATGTACCAAACACGGTACTTTTTTAGGCAGTCTGGGAAATCACGATAGCCACTTACGCAAATCAAATTTTTGTCAAATATCTGTTTACATGTTCATATATTTGAGTAAGTAAATCCGATCGTATAATTTTAGTTTTTTTTTTTTTTTGTATGTTGCCACGTTTATTCGGGTAGATGAAGTAAAACCAAGCATAAAATTGTCTTATTTGTGGACTCGAATAAAGAAATTATATCTTTAAACAAAATAATATGAGAGCTGCGAATGTATATGTTTGTAACTTATATAATATACTCAACAATTTCCAACCAATTTTGTGAAAATTTCAAATTGATCTTAAAGATAGCAGAAAAGTTTAGAGAGTAATTACTAATTGAAACACTATCGATTTACATACCGTAGTGGTAGTTCTATATCCAATTCATCACAGGCGAATTTGTCCATCTCTGTAAAATTACTTCACAAAACGAAAAGTGAACAACTATGCCGATTTGCCCGTGAACTAGTTACGCCCTGAACCGTTTTCAATAAAAGTTATAACAATAGTGATTCAGGATTCTTCGAGACTTGTATAGGGTGTTTATACCTTATTTTTTCAACCCCTTCCTATAAGCTACCTAGATTAAGGGTAACTCACACAACATTTTTTTTCAGCTTACGAAAATTTTTTTTTGTATATTTAAATTGTAAATGGTGTCCACTTGTTACGTACTATTTTATTACTAGGTACTTTATAATAATTACCAGAAATATTATGTGTGTTTATATATAAAAAAAAAAAATCTTGGCACGGGAAATGTCGAGCGTGACAGCTAGACAGTATTATATTATAATGTACCTATACTCTCTGTATATAGGTAATATTATAATTATAATTGAACATATTTTGTACACGCCGTTCTTAACCCAAACATCGCGATGAAAAGGTCTGCGACTTATCATCATAAACTATTAAGTACATGACCTATTTTATACCACAAAATATGTACGTAAACTATACTAATATATATATACTTATATCAGTAAAACACCAAAAGGACCGGAAGTCGAGTTTTCGTTAGTTTTACGTAGGTAGGTACTCATCTAGTTATGTCTATTATCGACCCATCGATATTACGAAAAAATACCGTGTTTTGTGGTAGAAAGTTGACTTTAACACCTGAACATTTGTTTACAATTATATTTTTGTTAAAAGAGTGAAAAGAAGACTTAACTTTTTGTAACCAATTAATTGTAAATTGTAATAATATATGGTCACACATAATTATAACAAATATACTAAAATGTAATTGCTATTATAGTCTAGAATAATAAATAACGGGCAGACTATCGCACGTAGAAATCGGACATCCCAATAAAACTCACTGTCACGGACTAAGAAATTGGCACGTATACTTACTGGGATACAACACGTGGGGCGTGTGACTTTCTATTATATGCCACCCGAAAAAAGGGCAGGTCAAAAAAAGTCTTTGCCACCGTAGAGATACTACATACTTCCTATAGGCGCACGAAAAAAATTTTATTCTAAATAATTTATTAGTTGGAAATTTTTTCTGTTTACTAGGTACCTAGGTACTTACTTTTTTTTACAACTATTTATTTACGAAATATATTATGATATTTTTATTATTTTTTTGAAGACATTATCATCCATTTGATAACATTTTAATACATAAAATATCATAAAAAGTGGACAAGCGGGAACCGCTTTGCTGTATACGATATTTTTTGATTATGACGTTATTGTAATAAATGTATTAAGTTTGAATTCAATGATGTACGAAAAACGATTCTGAGAGGAGACGGTGTGTCAGTCTAGCATCATTCTTGTAAAAATTATCACATTTCAAAATTTGAAGTAAAAATACTAGAAGTCGAAAATATTTCATGGCTATAAGTAGCATTACTTTCCGATATATTTTTTTTTTCTTGTAGATAGAATAGTTTTGAGGTTTTTTTTTAATGTTCAAATGAAAGCAATGAAAAACAATTTTTAGAAATTTCAAACTGAAAAATTATTTCACATTTTTGGGATTTTATCAAAATTTGAACTTTAAATGCATACTATAAAAAATAATCGTGTCTATATTTTATTGAACTGCTATTGCATGTTGAAAATGAAACAAAAATTATACTAACAACCAAAAACTATATATAAATATTTTTTGAGTAAAACCAACACAATAAAAAGTGTACACAATTCACTCGAAGATCGACATTAGTATAGTCTTAAATAGTTTGTTGTTTATTCATCTAATTGCCATAGTTCATAATTGATTCGTATATAACTATATAGTTATACAGTCTTCACTCGATAATCCAAACCTCGATATTTCGAAAAATTCCATGAATCGAACTAAACGCTCGGTTATCTTTATAATTATAGAAGAAAATACACGTATTTCGGTCCCCCCGATAATTCGAAATGTCTGTCGGTGGTAGACACTCTATAATTTGAACTTTTTTTTTATCAGAACCTCAATACCTATAATTTGATTTTTTTATATTATTTCTTTACGAATAAAAACGATTTTAGTTATTTTGTTATAATTTAAAAATATTAATCGTTGCTAAGTGGGAGACACTTTGACGTATTTTATTATATTTTACATACACGATTATTTTTTCAAATGCCACCTGTTTATAAACTAAAAAAAAAATTATTTAAATGCAACTGCAGTTGCGCCAATTTGGAATTTTACACGCACTTTAAAAGTATTTTTTGACTAAAGTAAAATAACAAAATTGTCATCTTTTTTATTTTGATAGTTTAACCATAATTTAATGATAAATAATATGATTCGGGCAAATGTAAATAATAAATTAATAAATTGAATATTAATCGAATATAACTCAATATGTTGTAGGCATATTATTGAATACGCTTTTACTATTTTATTTGTTTTCCTGGTATAAATGTATAAAATACAAATAATTTTTTCATTTGTTTTTCGACGAAACTTGAAGAGCATGGTCCAATATTGTTCATGTGTTTCCTTCCTTTATACCAGGAATGTCAAACTCAAGTATAAACAGATCCAAATATATTGAATAATTTACTACGATTGCCGCACATAAAAATGTATCGAAAAAAAAATTGTATACACATTTTAAATTGTATTCACTACTTACAATACTATATTATAATACTTATTAAATTATTAGAAAATAAGACAGAACAGTAACATAATGTATACCCCTCACTAACATAGTATTGTGACACGAAAGGAAAATTTTGTTTTCAAAATCATTAATATCGGTATTCACGGGCCATAAAAAATTAGCTGAGGGTTGCGTGTTTGATATGCCTGCCATATATCTAAGTAATAACGTCGGACGATTGTAAACTGTCGTGATTTTAATCACCTGTCAACCTACCTGTTTTTTTTTACCGATTCATTTTTCAATACAAATTTACTTTCCGTAACAGTTTTGCTGCCGTCTTAAGAGGACGTCGCACCCGCATGTGTTGTCTCCGTCTTACACACGTACGACATACCAAATTTCCGTTCGCTAGTTTCAATAATAGGGTGCTGTCAGATTTGACATTAGAGTGAATCGACCTACTATCAAACTTTGAAGTAATAACATTGTCTGTGTTCTCTCGTTGGTCTTTTACGATATTTTAATTTTTAAGTGAGATATGGGTATGTAAAGTATTAATATTTTAAAATGCTCATATAATACACGTAAAAATTAAAATATCGTAAAAACCAACGAGACAACACATACAACCTAAAATGTTGTTACCTAAAAGTTTGATAATAGGTCAACTCACTCTAATATAAAAACTGACAATACCCTATTGGAACTAGCGAACGAGAATTTGCTATGCCGCATGTGTGTAAGACGGAAACAACACATGCGGGGGCGACGTCCTCTTAAGACGGCAGCAAAACTGTTACGAAAAGTAAATTTGTAGTGAAAAATGAATAGGAAAAAAAAAAAACGTGAGCCGTCTTACTATTGTGTTACAAACTAATAAATAAACGTATAATCAATTAGTATATTTTATATGTATTATATTTTATAAATTTCATTAAAACACCAAAATATCCATGGTTATGGCCGTCGCGTAGCTATTATTTTCTTCATAGCGATTAAAAAGTTAACGAACATTTTGAAGCACTTATTTGAACCCCTGGCGTAGGCACAATTCGCTGTACCTTTGCTACGGCACTGCATAGATTATAGACCAATAGACCCAGTGGCGGATTTAGCGTCAGGCAAAGTAGGCAGTTGCCTAGGGCGGCAAATTTTTAGGGGCGGCAATTTTAGGCCAATATTTTATTAAGAATAGGTACTCTAGGTTTCTTTTTGATTTTACAATGTACGGTGATTACTCTGAAGGATGGAAAAAAAATGCTTAATATTTAAGTATAATAATATTCTTGTGAATATAATTTCTTCTTTATTTTATAATACATAACAATAAACGTCCAACTCGTCCAAGTAAATTATCGAACGACTGCCGGAACGTAGATCTATTATCTAAATACTAAACATGGATAACATATTTCGTTATATTGTTTTTTTGCTAAGTCGTAATAATTATTAATAATCGCTCGTGGTTCGTTTGATCGCACGGCGTACACACTACACGCACAATACATACATATATGATATATTTAATACGAATACGGGTGACGATCGATTCGTATTTGAACGATAGTCTAATTATAAACCAGTCACTGTGAATATTTTTAATTTTTATATAATATACTCGTACGTACTATGCATTATGTGTACAAAAATAAAACTTTTTCTATCCAAAAGATAAAATTATGTAATAATTGTTTATTATTTGTTTAGTACTTATTTAAAAATACGTTTTCTCGTTGATAAGTTTAATGGGGCGGCAATTGTGTAAATCCGTCTCTGAATAGACCATAGAATAAGTAGTAAGTAGGTTTATATAGGTCAATTCACTATAATATAAAAATTGACAATACACTATTGAAACTAGCGAACGAATATTAAATATTGTAAATTTTGCTATGACGTACGTGTGTAAGACGGAAACAACACATGCGGGTGCGATGTAAATTTAAACTTTCCTGAGACTCTCCCGAGTCTGTGTAATTCAGCAATCCCCACTAGGATTTTGGAAAGGTCCAACAATTATTTACACTATATAATAATTACTTCGGTCGTACACTATGTTTTAATGTTTAGAATAATATAAATATGTACATTTTTAAAATGTAATATATACATTTGAATTTCATTTAAAAAATTAAATATTATTACATTAAATAATACAATTAATAATAATTTAAATCAATTTCATAGAAATTAATTTGTATTATAATATGAACATACTGATTTAAAAAAACTTAATTATCTTATTTTTTGGTCTGTATTTTACAATCTGTTGCTGTATAGTTTTAAAATAACTTGGGAGAGTTTATACATATTCCCTTTAGGCTTTAGGTAAACATAATGTTGGCCCAGGATAGATTACAATAATATGTTTTCTCCAGGTAAACATAATGTTGCCACGAAATAGTTACCACTTATCCCCATCCTATTACATAACGTTTTTGGTTAAGGTGTAACAGGCATGCAGATCGTCCACGCCTTTATAACCACGTCTTAAGAGGACGTCACGCCGTGAGTTACGAGCATTTTAAAATATTAATACTTTACATACCCCATACCCATATATCACTTAAAAATTGAAATATCGTAAAAGACCAACGACAGAACACAGATAATGTTATTACTTCAAAGTACGTGTGTAAGACGGAGACAACACAGCTGGTGCGACGTTCTCTTATGAGGATGTCAGCGCACTATTTGTTTTCTCTCTCTGGCCCTCGCGTGACATGGACAGACCGCGTTTACGCAAAATCATTTTATCTATGTTTGTAAGTAATCTTACGGTTAAATTACTCATTACAAAAAAGATAGAGAATAATATTTTTGAGGGAATAACATATATTGATTTTATATTTTATTGATATTTTACTTTGTATTCTACTTTCAAAATAAACAAAATAAATGTTGTTCATTTAATGATATTTAAATTGTTTTTAGACAAAATTAAACAAATGGATACGTCATTCACTCAAAAATATTATTCTCTATCTTTTTTGTTATGGGTGATTTTACTATAACATTACTTTAAAACATAGAAAAAATGATTCTGCGTAAATCCGTTTTGTCTATGTCGCGCGTGGGCCAGAGAGAGAAAACAAATAGTGCGCTGACATCCTCTTAAGTTATGTAAACTCCACACGATAATATATTATTATGTCTCCGGTTTTATGAACAAAATACAATACTAAACAAATTGATTTATGATATGCATTGTTGTCAACGCCGTAGACCGCAGTACAATACAAAATAAATTTAATCAACTGTTGATAGCCTGATAGCCAGATAATAGAGACGTATTATAATTAAAAAACAATATTGACACAAATCCACACTAATCTCAAAAAAATATAATATAATGAATTGTGAGTCACATGCCTACTGCTTAATACTGTGTTATACGTCTTAATCATCGATCGTGTGTATGGTATTATTTTACTTGTTGATTTATTTATCTCGTCGTTTACATTATTATATTTATCTGCATTTTCGATAATCAGGTATACTTTGTTTGTATTTCTCATAGAGTAATATAATATAATTTAGTATTACTCAATGGTATTTCTATTATGTTCGACATTTGTTGTTGTTGTTGTAATCTGGTAGTAGATAATATTATATTTACTTAATATTATACTTAGTATTATCGTTCGGCGGCATGATTGACGATCGTTAGAAGCTTGCGTGATGTAATTTCTATACTACGGCCCCGACGCATCGCGCAGTGGGGAGGACTATTAACTCTACCGCCGCGGAAGCTTATAAATACCTCGCTGAGGTTGTCTCACCGTCACTGTGCGATCCGTGTACCGAGTTTTTTCTCGTCACCTTCCTACGTACCCGTCTTTTCCCCTCAAGTTTCTCCAGTCCATCTAGATATCTTAGTATTGTTCAAATAACTGTTTGTTTGACTTACATTTGCTCCGTTTTCTCGTTTGACTGCATTCGTAATAATAGGCGTCACCACGATGAGGTCGAAAATAGTGGCGATGATGTCGATTATTACAATAATTATTGGTATTCCCGCGAAGCTGGCCAGATCACGACCCGACGAAAGTGATGTTTTACACGGTAAGATCCTGTATGAATTTTATCATTTCGTTATTTGATAAAATAATTCATTTCATAATTTAATATACACAAATTACATTTTGCTTTAAAATTCTACACAGGTTAGTACTTGTATAATATTATTTGGCATAAAGACACCTTAGCTAACCAGCATTTTTTTTTTTTTTTAAAGATATGTAAGTCAACGAGTTAAGAATTAAATAATTCAAAATTTATTTGGACGTGTAAATAAATTATATTTTGATTATGTCAAAAATCTGCTTGTCTTAGTTGTAGAAATAAGATGACTCGCTGTTGTGCAAACTGTGATTTCAGCATTATTATTAATTCGTTAAAATACGTAAAAAAAAAAAAAAATCAAAAATCGTTATGGGCACAATATAGGCGAAGGATGTAACTTTCAAAATAATGAATTTCACAAATTTTTTTCACCATCGTTCTTAACTTGTTGAAATACGTATGTTTCATAAAAAAAATTCAAATAAGTCCCCTTTAAACAATAACTTTCTATTTGCTTATTATACTATACTGTCCTAAATATTAGATAACATCGAGTAGGTAATAATAACGTAATAATATATCCGATAAGTATCGTAATTTTTACGCGCATTTAAAATATAGGTATTATAAAAATTTACTACAGATAAAACTTTGAATTTCATAACATTATTGCAATGTAATTAAAATTTCAAGTAGTGGTTATCTCTTTATATCTGCAGAGTGCAGGTTGAGATTATTTCAATACCTACCTCGTATATATAGTAAATTATGTAGGCGTTCACTGCAACATCAGTCAACAAAACCTACCAGTGTCTATATTATGTTAATTATTATTATAAATTATAACATATTACGTTTTGGTATTCTTCATATATTGTTCGCTTTATTTTTTAAAACGCCTTTTATCGATTTGATTTGTTTCTTGACACTTATAAACAATAAACCTACTAATTTCATCGATGTATGCGTTACAGTCCCTACAGGTAGCCTAGGCAAATGCCCGCCACACAATTTAACATCGGAATATTTTCAAATTACTGTGTTGCGTTCGATCACGCCGTTGGTTGGTGGTTGTGCCTACGTTCAACACAATCCTAATGAATTCAAGAGACAATCATTCAGTTTATGGATTGGAAATTTCAAAAACCACGCTCAACAATGCCGCGAGAAGAGTACGTGTAACAAATTATTATTTAAGTACCTACAATACAGGATTCATTGGTGGTCCAGTGAGCAGTGACTCTACGAAACCTATTTAAGTTTAATTATAACAGTATGACATGCAGCATGCATATTTACTTTATCGTTGACTATTACAATATTTGATCAGGTATTACCTACATTTAATTTCCCAGGCAGGACCAAGTTAACCAAATATCGGGCAATATATCTAATACTACATTTTCTTTAAAATATATTACCTATGCTTATATAATGCTAGACGTATAGGTATGTTACATCCAACATGTATTGTTTTGTTTAGATTTTTTTGGTTATTCAGTATTTCGAGCCTCTCATGTAGCGACGAACTTTTTTTTATTTCATGTGGGAAAACTTATGAGGAATCTAGTATCTATTCAATTTTCAAATTGTAGATATAAATAGAAATATTTTATGAATTTCTAGCACACATTATTTAGAACATTTTCGTGATCTGGCAAATTTTATCAAACTTGATGATAAATTAATTCATAAAAATTATTGTAGGCTTACGCTTAACTTAAATTTCCATTAACAAAAACTTATTTTAAACCATGTATTAAAATATTAGTTATTTTGATAGAGCGAAAAAAACAAATAAAAATGAGTCAAAAAGAGACAAAATAATTTGAAAATGCTATGATTTATTGAAAATGGTAATACAAACATTTGAAGACAATTTTAAGTATTTAATTTTAATTTTTAGTTTAAATTACAAAAAAAAAATCGATTTTGTCGAAAACTAGTTTTAGTAAAATACCATATTTTTCCTAAATTTTTTGTTTGCTTTTCCCGGCGATTTCGCAATTTTCAACATTTACAAATTTAATCTTTCAAAAGTACAAACTATAATTACTTTCCCGATGACATTATCTGAGCATTATTTATACTAGGAAAAAATTTCACAGAAAAAAAAATACTCATCATTGTAAAATCAACGATCCGCTCAGAATCTAAAATACTCGAATGATTTTGACGATTCAATGGATGGTTAGATAATAGATTCAACAAATTATTTTGAGGTGACTTATACTTGCAGCTATTAATAATGTAAAAAAAAATCTCTTAAAAATCTCGTTTTTATACTCGCATAAATCGGTTCATGTAAGGAAAAAAGTTACTTATTACGATTCGCCGTATTTTATGCCTGGTCACCGCCGGATTAATACAGCTAGTATTGTATAAAACATATCAACACACCATTTTCATACAATTTTCAACTAATACATTTTTTTTTCGTGTACAGACTATACAGATATGGAACATTACCATTTCAACTGTTTGATAAGACAGCCCCCGTCATTAGACCTAGATGACTCCAATAAAAAACATACTTCTGTAAGTTTATACCAGGTCATCACCAGTGACCAAAGAGATGCACGAAAAATATATTCTAAATGTGCCGTAAGTTAATTATACTATGCCTATAATAATGTAATAGGCAGGTCGATTTTTTCACTATATATATAAGGTACTTAGGTATATAGGCTATACCTAGTTACTCTTCAGATAAAAGATATTTTTTAAAAGTATTCAAGCACAGCGACACCGAAAAACGTATTAGAGTACTCAGTAAAAGAGTATTTATAGATACTGTTAAATACTATTAAATTTTTTAAAAAATATTTTTTTTGCAGTATACATTAACTGGACCGATTTTAAAGTTTTACGTTTATTTCATAGATTATTTTACATCATATTAATTTTCTTTTTTCTTTTTTCTTTATCAGAGTATTTGAATTTTCAGTTGAATATAATTCAAAGTAAAAAATTATAATATGATTAGGTACATTATATATATATTCTCGATTTTTATTTTTATTTTATGTGACTAAAATTAAAATCAAAAATTATATTTAGTTAAAAAAAAATAAACATGTATTTTACTTTAAATACAAATACTTTGAGAAAGTATTTAAAATACTTTGTTCAGTTATCTGTTTAAAAGAATTTAATTTGATTTTGAAATACGTATTTGATTACCTGCTTAAAAAGTATTTTAATGTACTTTTACTCAAGTAATTTATATAAGACTATCAACTGGTACGACGTACAACGGAAAACATATTTAAATAATATTCGTATATTCGTTTACTCCAGTTCAATCATTCCATTTTTTTTCAATTCCGTATAGTCAGTTTAAAACGTTTCCAGATGTCCCAATTACATTACTATATACGTCTATATATCTATAGTATATCTATTCTTCAGTGACGTGTTCGTATTTATTGATAGGGTTATATACATTTTTTACTGTTCTCAAGTCACGTCATATAGCGGTAAATATACTTTCATTGCTCCATCATATATTTTATGTGATGAAAAAAAATCCGAAGAGGGGGATATGATACCCTTATTACTCCACGAGCACGCCCTGCTCCTTTGTTTCAATATAATAAGAGTGATCACAGGCGGCGAGCTCCTGCGTTAAATTATCGCGATGGGCGTGGGCGTGTGGATTATATAATGCGTAGCGTTCCACATTTTAGCGAGTGTAACTTTATTACTCGTAACATTTTGCTGACATTAAAACGGTAAAGCAATTTTTCGGCCGTCCGTCGGAAACGAATAGAAAGCTTACGACGAAAAACGATTTTCTCGATGAGTGTTATGCAACCGAACTGTTCAAAAAACACTCGCCGGTCGACGTTAGGTAATTCATTTCTACAAATATCTTTATTTAACGAAAATATAATATATTATTAATATTATTATTATCATTATTAGCTTACCTATCTAACATTTACGGATAACGAATGGTATTAATAGTTTTGATTTTGATTTTTATAGTAAAATATAATAATATTATTATGTATTTTTATAATGATATATTAAAGAAATTAAAACGTACGCTAAAAAACGTACGAACTCCTATACCTACTTGATATCATTTTGAGATGACCGCATAATTAGCCTCTTTGACCCCGGATAATCTAATCTGATCTATGTAATCTTCCCTCTAAACTGTGCTTTCTCAAATAATATGATTAGGTTGATTGATTTTGTTTCTGTTTCTCTCGTTTTCGCATACCGCAGATGTACAACGTGGTCAAAGGCAACGCCACGGTGTTTCGGATGGCGATTAGCGAAAACTCTTCGTGCGCCGGCTTGTTAGACTTGCTGACCCATCCAAAGCCGATAAATCCCAATGATAAAGACGGATACATGTTGCTACGGTTCATTAAATACCAGTATCCTAAAACGTATTTTAACTAGAGACTATTTTAATATAAGCTTTATGATATTTAAATATTTGGTGTTAATGTATATCTATTTTTATATTATAGACATTTTTTTTTACCGTGTAATTAATTACAAAATTGTTTTAATATTGTTAATCGAATAATAGTTGGCAACTGCAGAAGTTACATTATATTATTAACATACTTATGTATTATTTATTAACTATTAATAGTATACAAAAATTATAACGTGATGGTATTATTACATTATGTGTCAAATACCTATTTAATTAAATATACTTTTAAATTATTTTAGTAATAAAATAAATAAATCTGCTTTTTATTAATAAATAATTAATTTAAATTCATGTATAAGTTAAATTAATTTTTCTTCAAACTATTAATTTACAGTCCTTCTTATATAGTAAATTTACATACAAAGTAAGTTATCAACACACAATTATAAGTAGATGCAAGTATTCAAATCTAGAAAATTCTTCAAATGATAATTTATCTATGCTGTAACCTATCGATGAAATAGAAAATATTATTTGATTAAAATTACTAGACATACATAATGGCATAATAATAATATAAATATGTACTATTGAAATATTACATATTATTAGCCATTAGGGCAGTGAAGATATTGCAATGAAAAACACACTAAACTGAATGCATTATTGTATTAAGGGTATCGGTGCCTATCGTTCGAATTTTAAGCAGTGCTATAAAATTTGAAATTTGAAAATTAAATTTTATATTTTAGTTTCGACATTAATTATATTACTTTTCCACTAATCTACTGCCTGATAACTATTAAGGGGGGGGGGGGGGTGATAGGGTGTATTATATCGATGACAATTTATTATTTCACACAGACGAATATTCTCAGGCGTTGTAGAATTGTTGGATTTTGTTATACTAACTATTTCTTTTATCTGAAAGAAGAAGACCTCCTATAGGCTGAACTTCGGTTTTTATTTCAAATAATTATATACTATAATTTATAAAATAAAATGAATAAAATTGTAATTTATCAAGTAAAAAAAATTAGAAGTTAAAAAAAATTATCAAATTTGGTTGATTCTAGAGAACAGGATCATTTTTTCGTAGAGCGTATTTTTGTGTACAATATGGCAATAATTTATATTATATTTATATTAGGTATTATTTCTTATTATTAATACGGTCCCATGGTAAGTTGAATTAATATTATAAAACGACAAGAAAATAACGAACGTCGTAATTCTTAGTTATTTAATATGTAATTTCGTCCAAATTTGATCATAAAATAACTATAAAAAAACCTAAGGTAGGCATACTTATCAGGAATCTTCAATACTATTTTCAAATCTTAGATTAAAAAATTAAAATTTTTAACTGAATTTCTAACTAAAAATAATTTTCACATTTTCGGGATTTTTACGTATTCTGTCAAAATTTGAAACTTTAAATATTTTTAAAAAAAATTTTGACCGTGGATTTTTAATATTTTTCAACATTCATCGAAACAATATATTAGGATCCTAGTTGCATTCAATTTTCAAGCTTTTTTACAAAACAAATAAAATTGTATTGACATTCGTAGAAAAAAAAACAAAAAATATTGTAAACTGAATATTATGTCCGCAAGCAGTTCAAAACAAGTAAAAAAATTTTTGGAATTTCTTTACTGCAGTATAGGTACCTACTATTCAAAAAATAACTGATTTAATGTATTATACTAGTTTTATCTATCTATCTAGCATATCTAGTGCATATCTAGTGTATAATCTGCACATAGGTACTTATACTTCACACATCTTACTAAAAAGAACACTTCCATCGACATAATCGCCAAAATCAGATAGGTATGTAATGTGTTACGGGAGTACCTTTCGTAACAACTAGTTTAAACAACTTGATTTTTGACATTTTAACGGATGAAAATACAAAGTAGATGCAACCACTAAATGACATAGATTACAAATTACTATACATGGTACCGATAAATACATAACTGTCGTCGGTAATATTGCTCATTAAATATAGGTGCCATAGGTCAATAGTTTTGACTGTTTTGAGTTTAACGCCATAAATGCGAAGAAATTTTTTGACTAGAGTACCTATAATACCCGGTATATATATTTGTGCACAGTTATGTACACCTTAATTTTTATTTTATAATATATCAAGTTAAATATTCTTAAAATTATACGAATATTATGAAAAACAGTTACAATTGCATTAAAATAAAAATAAATGTCGAAATTGCATTTTATCGCAATAAAAAACCAAATATAGTCGACGGTTATTCTTTATAGTTTATAAGTTTATAACCGTGTGATAGTCTTATTAGTTATTTGTCATCAAACAGCATTTACTAGTTTACTATTTTATTAGTATTTTAATTACTGAATTCCAATCAAGCTAAGGTGTATACCTACTAGGGTATATGACCACAGACCAGTACCTTAAGTACCTATTGGTGGTTATTAGTATCAGTGATAACTGATAATACTTGTAAAGTATCCCTATTTAAATAAAAATATTTTTATAGATATGTGAGTATCTACGACTGTATAAACAAATCAACAGTCCCATCAATGTTGTTAAACGTGAAGTAATATATTATTATGGTGATTTTGAATCATTATATGATACTGATTTTTACAAATTAGAAATTTTCCTAAAAGCGTGTCTATACATTATTATGTATAGTGTATACCTATGGATATTTAGATGCATACAGTTTAACAATTATTTTTCACCTTCGATAAAAAAAAAATGCGAGTAAGTGGATGTCGCTCTGCTGTACACTAGGTTAAATACCTACTATATCTGTCATAATGACTAGAAATCAGTATAACGGCGTAACGTTTTATTTAGAGATGTAAAATGTTCTTAAATTTGGAAAATTTTGATATTTTTGTTATGTTACCACTTACCATTGTCCCATAAGGACACCCCTAAGAACTTTATCGATTTATTACTTTTTAAGTACCTAGCAGTGTATTATTACTTATCTATATTTTAAATTATTATTTTTTATAGGTATATGAACAAAAATATTTTTTAATAAAAATGTACCTATAATTAAATTCCAAATTAATCATATCAGATCCATTAGATACTTATTATAACGCGTTAAATCGTTATACATCAACAACGAACCGTGGTACTATCATACTATCAGTAATAAAGGAGAATCAATTTTTTGATATGGACAGGATTGGACAAACATGTCACTGACCCCTTACTAAATTTTGATTAATGCTTAAACAAAATTCGTGCATATTCTTGCTAATTATGCACTATGAGATATATTATAAAAATTTAAACATAATTTGTTTAGGTGGGATTGTGGACATGCACGTTTGAAGTACTAGAGTAACCGGTGTTGTAGATTTGCCTGAGCCTAAAAATGTTATCAATCTACCCTTAAATATACCCATATATTATACATAATACGAATACGGTCAGTAACGGAAAGAAAGGAAAAAAGTGCAGTCATTCTTCTGTGTTTCACTATCTATTTTTTAACATCACTGCCCTCACTGACTTACTTCAGGGGCGGACTGACTCAGGATCAGTGTCAGATTTAGGGTGCAGGGGGTGCAATGCACCGGAGCCTCAAGACTGAGGTTATATTAGGGGCCTCAGATTGAAGTCCTATATTTTTTAAATTAACTATCAATATTTAATAATATATTATAATGAAATGAATAATTATTTATTTTAAGAAGTTACTGACAACCATTTATTTATAAATAGGACTGTTGCAATTTCAAATAATTCAATTTATCATTGTTATTGTCCGTTGTATAGATCTATTTTTAAACACATTACTTATAGTATAGTAGTATACACTATACGTCGTGTACTGTTTTTGTATAATCCTATCATTTTATTTTTTCGTCTGGACGATAATGCATTACTGCTGTGTCTAGCTGGACGAACTATAGATAACCATTAACCGTTGTTATACTTTATAAATTTATTTATATAGTGAATGATATAATTTACGAATTACGGATACGTCTTGACTCTTGACTCTTGGTGCAGTGTTATTAGATTTCGATCAAATTATTTTATACTTTATAATATTGTTACTTATTTTTTACGTACGCTATTTATTTTTTTTCATTTATTGACTAAAAACGTAAGTTACCTATGTACACTATCTTTTATTGACTTTTTTTAAAAAAAAATGTCTAATAACAGACAGTTGGAAAGTGGAGCATCCAAAAGACGTAGAAAAAATATTCAAAACAATGAATTAAAAACATATAAAGGATTAATGAATAATTTTGTATTCATCAATTCAGGTAATTATACAATGTTCAATTTTATACAATTATAAATTTTTCAATTTGTAGGTATAATGAGCTAGTTTTTTTAAATTGTAAAATAAAGATCACAAATAGAAGTTAGGTATATAGCTCAATCAGTTTATTTTTGTAAATTAATTGAAATTTTAGGTAATTATTATCAATGTAATTTTCTTATTTTTATAAGTAGAACTGAAAGCACAAGATAACCCTGATATTGTAGTTATTACTAATGAGGAAAGTGTTTGCCAATCAAAAAATGCTCAAGTAATGTACTATTTTTTTGATTGATTTTTAAGTACCTATATAAAATAATATATTTTATTTAGGTGGTGTAGAGCAAAAAGTTCAAAGTAATCATGAAAATATAGACATTTTCAATGAGTTAAATGAACAAGTTAACCAAATTAATAAAAATGAATCAATAAAAATCCAAGGTAATTAATTATTGTTTATGTTTTTATTAATTGTAGTTTTATATAATATATTAAATATTTAAATGTTAACTTAGGTAAACTATAAGGGCCAGTATTACAAGACATGATTATATCTTCGGTTACCTGACGGTCCGTTTACGCCTCGGTTATCAATTTAACCGCGGTTTCATGTTTTACGATCCGTAATCAGAAAAGTAGTATTACAATACCCCGTCAGAGTTCGACTCTGTTTTGACCAAAGTTATCATTGAAAAAAGATAAAACTGTTATCCAGAAGATAATAGATATTAGATAACCATATCCAGCGACCAGCCGTCCGGGACTGACTGTTATAAGTAGTCTTCTTTTAAATTTTAAACTTAAAAGTTAAAAGTTATAAAATAATATTATAATTAGTGAACGAGTTACGAGTCCTCCATATACGACATGGATAAAAAATTGTTAAAAAGCAAAAACTTCAGTTTTGCTGAGGAAGAAGAACTTATGAATTTAGTCTCGAAACACTGAGCAGTTATTCAGTGCAAGACTACCGACCATGTGAATAATATGTAAGTTTCTTTATAATATTTATGAATTATCTTGTTCTTTTTACTTACTGGTCCAAATATTACATTACAGGAAAAAGAAGGAACACTGGGCAAAAATTGAATCTGAGTTCAACGCAGTTATTTCGGATCAATTTAGACCAGCAAGTGTGTTGAAATGCAAGTTTGAAAATATATGTAGACGTGCTCAGAAAAAAAAAGTGCAAAATGGAAAGCAACTTACAAGTACTGGTGGTGGTAAAGCTGTTTTGGCAGAATATGCTTCCGCTGATGAACGTGTATTGGCTCTTTTGGGTAAAAGAGCATCAGGATTGACTTCCAACTGGTGTGACGATGAAGGTAGTAAATACTTAGATTTCAAAATTAATTTTGATTTAAAAAGGGCAGAGTAATATTAAAATGAAAACATTGCTTAGCCAGGTTACTTAAAAGATTTATGATAAAATTTAACATAATATTATGATTCTGATAATGAACTATGCTCTCATTTTTAAAAATGCCTTACCTATGTATAGGTATTCATATTAAAAATATTTTACTAATATTTTAACTTTGAGGGTAGTGTCTGATAGCAAATTGAATCTAGCTGCTACTTCTAATTAGTCAAAGTGAAAAATGTATCAATGTATTTTATGATATTCATTTTAGTTTTAAACACTAATCAAAATGAAGAAATAGATGGAGTAGATGATGAATATCAAGTAGAAGTAGTGAGGTATGGTGATGATTTGTCACTAGACAGCACATTCCAAGAGCTAACTTCAGATAACATAAATCAAAATGAGCCGACTGAACCAGGTAAAGATTTATTTTATATTTTGTTTATATTTTTACTATAAATTTGTATACAACTAGCTTATTACGTTTTTAATTCACTACTTTTGTCAGAAACATCTTGGGCAAAATATACCCCTGGAATGCTAAGGCAACCAAAATCCACTCCATTATCTTTTGCAAGAACATCTCACAAAGACGACGTTGATTTTTCTGAATCAGGTAAATATTGAAAAATGTGTTCATGTATTTTTAAATTTATCTCATTGTTCAAATCAACTGTATGAATTATTAATGATCTTAGGCCCGACAAAGAGAAAGAGGCTGTTTCAAGACAAGTTGTCAAAATGGGCTCAAGAAAAAGCTTCACTAACTAAACAGGAATCAAACTTGCAAAGCGAAGAAGCAGAATTTAAAAAAGAAGTATGGAGGCTGAAAATAAATCGAGAAAAGGAATTATTACAGGAAGTAAAAGATAGGATAAAATTTCAAGTAGAAAAACTTGCATCAGAAATGGAACTACTTGCATTGCAAAAATCAAGTATAAAATTAAAATTCATTGATTTGTAGTGGACTTTTTGATTGTTTTGCACATATTATTATTAAGTACTTGTTAGTTGTTAAACTCTATTGTTATTCTTATTACTAGTTAAATATCAGTACTTAAATTTATAATTTTGTTATTTTTCTTACACTAAGGAATTTGTATTATTTATCAAATGAAGCAAAATAAACTAACCAAAATATCTAAATAATATATAGTTTTTTTTTTTTTTTTTTTTTTTAATATATAATAATTTCCTTTATTTCTTATTTAAAATGTACAAGTAGATAAATATGTAAGGAGGAAACTAGCACTGCTTTTCACTGAGGTTTTATATACAATTTTATTTTTATTTTGTTCAATCTGGTCACAATAAAGTATTAAAATAATTCAAAAAGCGGTTTCTATGTATTGATTGATTTCTTCCTTGGTCGTTAATATCACGAGGTTGATCAAATAATGTTAGTGCAATTAAATGTTCTTGTTCTTCAGTAACTCTAGGCTGATCATCTCCAAACTGACGAGCAATGTTGTGCAATACTGATGTGGCCACTATAATGACTTGTACTGTATCCAAGTTTCTTACATTTATTCCTAAACTCAATATTGGAAATCGTCTCTTCCAGACACCATAAGATCTTTCTACTGGATTTCGAGTACGAATCTGTGACTCATTAAAAGTATTTTCAATGTTTGTAATTGGATTTAACATGGGTGTAATCATATAAGACTGCATTGGGTAACCACTGTCAGCCACTAAAACACAATCTTTGAACTCTCCATTATCAAAGCGTTGTTTAATAGTAGAGTTCCGAAATATGTTCGCATCATGACTACTACCTGGCCATCTAGCAACTATGTTTTGTATTATCAATTTTGAATCGCAAATAGTTTGTACGTTTAAAGAGAAAAATTGTTTCCTGTTCCGAAAAATTTCTGCATCATCACCACCTGGAGATCTAATTTTCATATGAGTACAATCTATTGCTCCAATACATGATGGGAATTTTGCAATATTGAAGAAATCCTGCTTAACTTTTCGTATTTCATCTTCAGTTGTTGGAAAATGAATGAAATCCAGTCTAAGTGCTGCTATGGCCTTTGACACTTCTATTATAATTTTACCACCAGTAGTTTTATGAATTCCAGCAAAATCTGCACAAGTTGCTATGAAGGAACCAGTTGCATAATACCTCAACGTCATCAACAGTTTTTGACTAGGTGTTACTGCATTATTTCTGTAAAATATTAATTAATACAATAAACTACACTATTAATTTTTTATTTATATTACAATGCATAGGAGAAACTAAGGGGGCTAAGCACCTCTATCTACGGTAATTTGTGTAGGTAGTGTAAAAAAAAAATCAATTAAAGACTACACTATTTATTTTTTAATTTATATTATAATGCATATAACATTAGGTACCTATTTGTGGTATATTAAATGCAATATTTTATTTATTATGCATCGATATAAGTGTTCAACTTTTTTAAATGCACAATTAGGATGTACAATTTTAGATTTGATTTAAATTATAAGAAATCTTATGTGTTGGTATTGATTCATAATTTGCAGATTACGGATAACTATTATAAAGATCAATTTTAAATTGGAGGAACTACAAAATAAACAAATACAATATCAAATCACTGAACAAAAAAAATCTTTTAATACACACTTACCTACTGGTTTGTGAAGCGATTTTTGGTTCTATTATACGTAGGAGAAACTTTACAGTATCTTTGTTCAAACGAAACCTGTTCAAAAACTCGTCATCTCTCCATATTTTAAAATGGTCAGGTCGTTTGCGAATAGTTTTAGCGCGTCTAGGGAAGGCCACAAGTTCCGCCAAATTATCAAAATCATCGATTTCTTCATCACTTTCCTCGGTGTCTGAATAATCGTCAATATCCAAATAGTCTAGTGCGTCCATATCGTAAAAATAGTAATATGTAAAAAAATATATTATTATATAATAAAATATATATCTAATAGTTGGTGTAATCGAAAATCAAAAACGAAATTAAATAATAATATTGTTCACAATAAAATTTAGATTGTTGTATTGTATTTATTTATTTATTTATTAATATATAACGGGCACAAGGCCCAAAAATGCAATATTACATTGTAACAAAAAGTAATTAAAAATATTGGTATTGAAGAATAATAAAATTAATAATGATAATGATATCAAAATAATTACAAAAACATAAACATTTTACAACCAATCAGATGCTTTAACGGTACATCACATTTTGTAACCAGCCGATTTCGTCTGGTAAGCGTAACCGGTAGCTGACGGTCAATAACAGAGTGGACCGGAGTTTGTAATATTGGTTATTTCATCTTACGGACAGTTAAACACTGATCGGAGTGTAACCCATGATTGTAATACTGGCCCTAAGTAAATCATAAAAATTATGATTATGATATTTCAGTTCATTCAATTAGTTAAAAATAAAATAAACATACTAAAACTTAATCACACCAAATAGTAACATTTTTCATGTAGGTTCTTTCAATTTTTTGTTTTTTATTTTTTCAATTTTTTTAATTAATTTATTTCTGATATATCGTTCATATAATAACAAGTATATAATAAATAATATAACAAATTTACTTAACACTTTTAAGCAAGCTTGTGGTTATTTAAATATATAAAATTAAATTAAATGTAATAACAAATTTTTGTAAATACAATAGACAATTATAGTGTTTTTTGTTTTAAATTGATACCTACCTACATAATATGAAGTTGTTGTACTAAGAATAAATTATACATTATAAATTAAGGAAAACTTTGAATACAATACACTTTTTTGTATTAAATATATCACAAATAGAAGTTAGGTATATAGCTCAATCAGTTTATTTTTGTAAATTAATTGAAATTTTAGGTAATTATTATCAATGTAATTTTCTTATTTTTAGAAGTAGAACTGAAAGCACAAGATAACCCTGAAATTGTAGTTATTACTTATGAGGAAAGTGTTTGCCAATCAAAAAATGCTCAAAGTAATGTACTATTTTTTTGATTAATTTTTAAGTACCTATATAAAATAATATATTTTATTTAGGTGGTGTAGAGCAAAAAGTTCAAAGTATTCAATGAGTTAAATGAACAAGTAAACCAAATTAATAAAAATGAATCAATGGAAATCCAAGGTAATTTATTGTTTATATTTTTATTAATTGTAGTTTAAATTAAATTTAATTAAATAAATGTGATCCTGCTTTATAAATCATAAAATTGATGATTGTGTTATTTCAGTAAATTAAAATAATAAATAATAAACAAACATACTAAAACTAAGTCACAAGAAGAATCAAGAAGTATTTACATTTTATTATGTATTGGTTCTTACTTTTTTTCAAACAAAAGTGTTCAATTCATTACAATTAACATTTTAGTATTGAATACAATAGTAAAAAAACCATTAGTGATAGTACCGTTCAGTATTATTTTGAATTTAATGGTTTAATTTACTTTATTCAGGTCTGAACTTACTTCATGATTATCCAACTGATCAAGCACATTTTCTTGGAATAACATTAACAAGTGTAATCAAAAGATCTATTATAGAATATGGACCATGTAAACCAAAAATTGAATTTCCACGCAATGAAGACAAAAGAAAATTTTCAGTAGAATATTATTATTTATCATCAAAATCTGGTAATCGTATTCCTCGTACATGGCTTTGCTATTCACCTTATAAATTATAAGTCTGAATGGATTACTGGAATAGATAACTGGCAACATCTTTCTCAAAAAATATTTAAACATGAAAGTTCAATTCAACATATTGAATCTGTAAAAATTCGATCTCTGTGGGCAAAGAATAAAGTTTTAGATAGTCAACTAGAAAATCAAGTATCAGAAGAGGCTGCATTCTGGAGAAGTGTACTGGAAAGAATTATAATGATAATTTTACATTTAACTAGTGGAAATACTGCTCTTCGAGGAAATGAAGGTAAATTTAGCTCAAAAAATCAGTTTTCCGAAGGTAATTTTTTACAAACCGTTAGATTAGTTGCAAATTATGATCCCATATTGAGCAAACTTATTGATTGTGAGAAAAGCAAAATCAAGTATCTGAGTCACACAATAGTTGATTTATTAATTGGAATTTTATTTTCTGATCTACTCAAAACTATTTGTAATGAAATAAAGTTATGCCAATGCTTTTCCATTATAATGGATTCTACTTTAGATATAACTAAACTGGATCAGCTGAGTGTTATTATTCGGTATACTGTTATAAATTTTGAAGAGAAGAAACTAGAAGTTAAGGAGTCATTTGTAGGTTTTTTTGAGTTAAAACACCATGGAGCTGCTGATTATACAGAGATGATATGTGAAATTCTATCAAAACTTGACTTGGATATTAACAAATGCCGAGGACAAGGTTATGATGGGGCATCTGTGATGAGCGGAGTCCATTCTGGCGTTCAAACTAGAATAAAAGAACTTGTTCCATCAGCTTCATATATTCATTGTTGTAGTCACAATCTTAATTTAGTAATATATGAGCAGCTAAATGTCATGGTAAAGTATTGAATTTTTTTGACACATTACAAGCAATTTTTAATTTTTTTGCTAGTAGTGTGCCAAGATGGGTTCTTTTAGCATTTGGACATGATATTTCTATTAAAATCCGAACAAAAGTTTTAAAAAAAGTGTGCCCTACTAGGTGGGAAGCTCGACATGATGCAATATTTTCCTTGAAAGAACGTTATATAGATGTACTTAAATCGTTGACTCACATTATTCTAACTAGTAATAAAACATCAGAAAAAACATTAGCCAATGGATTAAAAAAAAAGTTGGAAACATTTGAATTTATTTTGATTCTATGTATGTGGGAACCAATTCTACGTTCTTTGCGTATTGTATCAAAACGGCTACAAAATATAAATATGGATTTGGAAGCAACTTCAAACATGATACAGATGGCTGTGACATCAACTCAAGATATCAGAGACAACTACCAGCATATTTTAATTATTTCAAAAGAATTATGTAAAAAATGGAATATACCAGTCACATATCCCAACGAACGTAAAAAACAAGCTGTAAAATATTTTGATGAAATAGATGGTGATCCTAGACTTAACACTAATGAAGATAATTTTAAAGTTCAAATTTTTTTCCCTGTTATGGACTCTGTTTTATCACAACTTGTAGCTCGATTTAAAGGAACACATGGGGTAGTTGAAACTTTTCATTTTTAAATCTTACTTCATTTTTATCAAAAACTGAAAAAGAAGTTGTCAATGCATCATATGACTTAATATTAAAGTATAGTAATGATATCAGCACAAGTTATACCCGACAATTATTAAGTTTAAGAACTAGTTTACACAAACATCAACTTAAAACTATTAAGAGCTTGGCCATTTATAATTTTGAAAATGATTTATCCATTGTATTCCAGATGATTTAAGCGCATGTGTAATATTTATAAACATATCTATTACTGTTGCAGAAGCAGAACGTTCTTTTTCTAAATTAAAAATAATAAAAAACTATTTGAGAAACTCAATGAGTCAAAATAGACTAAGTAATATTGTAGTATTAAACATAGAAAGAGAAAGAACAAATGAAATAAATATATCACAAATAATTAATAACTTTGCTAATATCAAATCAAGAAAAAAAAAACTTTTTGAAATAAATGTATTTAAATATTAAAAACTATTTATAATATTGTTGATTTTTATTTTTGATCTATTTCAAACTTTTTATATTTGTTTCCTTCAATTTTAGCACAATGTTGAGAATACAGTCATTACTCATTATTATATTAATTATTAATGATTTCGATTGACTCGATTTATGTTATACTAGCATACATTAATACTTCATATCTAAGAGGTATAGCCGTATAGGTAAGGAAATAGTGAGTGTAATGTGTATTTCATAATTTACCGAACAATTAAGGTAGGTACTAATATTTCATGATTTTAGGTTATTTAATATTTCAATATGTATTTAATAAATAGTTAAGTGCTATATCGAAATTTTTTTTTTTAAGGGGCCTCAAATAGGTAGTAGACGCACCCAGGCCTCCTGAGACTTAGATCTGGCACTGCTCAGGATGCTATAATCCAAGAAGCACCCCGGGCAGCTATTTGTATTTATGATCCAGGCCACGATTATCACTATCGGATATTAAATTTAACCATTATTGTAACAAATGCAGAACTAATTTCATAAAAAAAAATATACTGGCCCCTAATTAATTTTGCACTCGGGATCAAAAATAGCCAGTCCGCAACTGTTTTCTTTATTACGTTTTTTTCTTTCTCAGAAGTGTTCTGCACCACGATAAAAGCGAGCCACGATTGTTAATTGCCAAGTGGTCGTTTTTCACCAGGGTTACTCAAATGATAAAATCATTTCAAACGTTGTAATAAAGACTATTTTAACATTTTTATTATTTCTAATAATAATAATAATAATAGTAATACTAATAATAACAATAGTATTTAAAAACGATAATGTATTCCTAATGTAACGAATC